>JAOBAT010095048.1:0-16882 GCA_026413305.1 Hydrozoanthus tunicans | reverse complement strand
AAATCAGTTGTGCTTGTGTTAGTTGCTCGCATTATCAACTGCAAAATCAATTTAAAGGCTTGTGTGAACTTCAGTTAAACGGCTCACCTCGTAGAAAGTGCTTCGAAAGATGTTGATTTTGTTATGATAAGAAGTTTTATATTTTCGTATATAACGGAACTTTTAAAAAATGTCATTTGAATCAAAAGCCCATTTCGGCCCCATCTCGTATTCACTTTTGTTGGTTGCCAACTAAAGGTAAACTAGATGCAGTTCAATGTAAGTTCGGTTTTTTTTTTTTTTTTTGCAATGAAAATTCTTGTGATACATATAATAAACAGTTCATAACATAGAAAGTGCTTTGTACGGGATTTATTCACTCGATGTTTGTGCAAAAACCATCACTCGCTCGCCTACCTCGCTCGTTCGGGACTCATCACAAACATCTCATAAATAAAACCCTGTGCGCCGCACTTTCTATGAAGTAAACCATATGTACTAATCGCTAAGCTCATACCAGTTTAAGAACCTATTTAAGAACCTAATTAGCCCAAAATACCACTATATACAATTTGTATAAAAAAAGTTTTAGGCTAAGTTGGAAAAATCTTTGTATGTCTATATTTCAGGAATAGAACGGGTCTCTTTAGTTTCGGCAATTATCTTGCCATCTTCACTCAAGACCCAAATAGTCTATGTTTACTATTTCTAGAGTCCCAACGCAGACAAAGTTGTATTTTCTTTTTTTATAGTTTCAGCTGTTATAACAAACTATCTGTAATAAATGATAGCCTTCTGAACTTCGCTAAAAGCAGAAATAAAGCTACCCTACGTTAAAATATATACACAATGCACGTGTCAGGTGTATTTTTTGGCTTGTGTTCACGTGATCTTTTCATTGTTAATGATTATATACCACAACTTCGTAAAAAAAAATTTTTAAAGAACTCTGCGTGTACTCTGGAACCAGCCCAACCACCTTAACAATATAGTTTATAACTATTAATCCTTTGCAAAAAAAGTTTTGAGTTTTGTTATTGAAATAAGGCCATATTTAGTTCGCACATGTTGAAAAAGTTCTGTCATTCTATTACGTACTCTTAAACAAAGTCAATTTACATGCAGTTTATTTTCAAATTGCAAATGTAATCTTTTATGCTAAAAAACTTTATTCTGTTAAATAAATCGTCCAATAAAGAATATTAAAAGCAAAATACACAAAAGGGAACAAAACTCTGGAAGCTCTGTCAATAATGCTTGCATTGTGCCGAAGAAAGAAGGGAAGCTGTAGTTTGGTTGCACAATTCGATTGTTGTGACGGCGATGAGTCTCGACGGCCTGAAATCTTTTCGTCGTAACGCCCTGACTGCTTCTCACCCTATTATCGAGACAAAAAAATAGGTCTGTTTTGGTAGTTTATTTTTTTCCAATCTGATTTAAAGAGACGGTTAGTTGTTAAAACTGTATAACTGTTTCTAGATAAATATCGTGTGACGATGCCGTATGGGAATAGTTTTTTGTTTTCTTCGATGGCACTTGAGAATGGTTTCTCGTTTTCTTATAAACCTGTAATACTGGATCTAGTTCAATATTTAAGATTTTTTTTGTTTTTGTTTTTACAAAGCTGTAATGCTGGATCTAGTTCAATATTTAAGAAACATGTTAGCGTTAAACCATGATGAAACTGAAGAATGTTGTTTCGTCCATCAAATTTAAGAATACTATTTTGTTTTCTTACAAACCTGTTATACTGGATCTAGTTCAACATTTAAGAATAGTTTTTCGTTTTCTTACAAACCTGTAATACTGGATCTAGTTCAATATTCAAGACTAGTTTTTTGTTTTTTACAAACCTGTAATGCTAGATCTAGTTCAATATTTAAGAATACTTTTTTTGTTTTCTTACAAACCTGTTATACTGGATCTAGTTCAATATCTAAGAATACTTTTTCGTATTCTTACAAACCTTTACAACTGGTTCTAGTTCAATATTGTTTGACGGTGACACTTGGGAACAGTTTTTTAATATCTTCAAGCTTTTTGCATCAGCATGCAGTAAGACTGCCACATACTCAAGAACTGAACCAAAGACGAAGAAAAAGGAAATGATAAGATACCAATCAAGCGCTTTAATGTAGGATACCTGCAGTTTGGAAAAACGGAGGATTTAATTAGAAGCTTGCACGATTGTATTATTAGCCACGAGAAAGAAAAGTATGTCACATGGATAAGGTAGCAATATTAGTATATAGCGAACCCAGTACTTTAGAAATGCACTTCATCGATGCCATCTATCTTATAAATCTTGCAATGACAACGGTATTCCCAGTTTTGTTATTGTTGTTTTTTATGAAAATTAGGGCCATTCCGGGCATCGGCAACATCTATAAAATGTTTTGAAATTTTAAATTTCTATCATAATCTTAAATCTAAGGCCTACTGACTTGATTAAACTAGTGTACGTGAAACGTATACTTAACCAGCTGTAGATGTATAGGCTGAGCAAAAGAACACTGTCACTGAAGTTATAGTTTGCATTATCGTATTATTAGTATGAAAGAAGCAGCGGAGGAAGCAGCGTGGCTCAGTGGTTAGGGTGCCGGATTTGCATGCGGCCGGGTTCAAATCCCACTCTGACCACTGACAGGATTTGGCTTCGGTGATCCCAGAGTCAAATTCACCACGCTTGTAAATAGCCAACTGGACTGCCTCCAATCAGTTGGGATTCTTAACTGTGGTTGTGTTTGTTCTTGTAACATTTCTACTGAAAAGCCCCTATGGGATGTGGAAACAAAGTATGTATGTATGTATGTAAAGAAAAAGACAGTTGTATGAATAAAGTAAACAAACTTAGTCTAGAACAAACCCTTTTCCTTTAAAAACGCAAGTCATTAACACCATCTAATTCTAAAGAGGTGACACTCGAGACCAGTTTAGTAAGTGAAAACTGTCAATGTTTTATTGCCATTCGCGTTTCACTCGTCATTGGTTCGATCTTATGTAGAAAATATTCCTCGCATGTGTAGTTCATGATAAGAAAATAGATCTGTTAGACTGTTTTGCTATAATTATGTCAGCATGAGAGGTTTTCAGCCAGCAAGTATTTGGAACATAAATTGTCTGAAAATATAACATGAACAGTTCATTAAGTCGCTTTGGAACAAGTTCTACAAAGGGTGTCAAGCGAGGCTATTAAATTGATCTTTGAAACAGGTTGTCTGAAAGATACCATTTGAGACAAGTAAAGTTACCTTTCAAACAGATTGGCAGAAGGACACCATTTAAGACTAAAACTAACAAATGTTACCCTTGGACCAGACTGTCCGAAAGATTTCATAAAAAGAACCAGATTACCTTAAGGCATACTTTATCAAGGGTGACAAGAAGGATCCAAAAATTAAACTAGTATATTTTCCATTGGAATAGATTGTCCGAAAGATGCCTTAAAAAGCACCAACTTTTAACTCATCTTTTGAACAAATTATCTAAAGAATGCCTCGCGAGACTTGTCAGATTACCATTAGACAGGTTTTGTTAACGATGCCAAAAAGGATCCCCAAATATCTTTGGAACAGATTGTCAAAAGATGCCATAATGAAACCCCGACAAGCAAGTTATCTTTAGGACATTGTCTGTAGGATACCTTTCGAGAATAGTCAAAATACCTTTGGACAGATCATTTAAGGATGCCAAAAACAACCCTAAAATGGTAAAAGTTACCTTTGGAACGGATTGTCTAAAGGATCCTGTTAAGGTGACGATCGTTAGAACTGTTGTAACTCCCAGCGAAACGCGAGCGGGGACCGCGTCTTTAGACACCCAGAACGACAACCAGGACAGACAGACTATCAGGAAGGTTGGCGCATAGATCTGAAGCAGTGAGAAGCCGATTCGCCTTTTGAACGTAAATTCTACACTCAGATTGGTGAAGGTCCCTGGGAAGATATTCAGCTGGAAGTGACTCCAAAAATAACAACCTTCATTTGAACGATACTGTTAAACTTAGCGTTTGGTATACATACAGTGATAATAAAAAGTACAGTAGAGACCCTAAAAAATAAATTTCCATGTAAATACTTTATGAATTAAAGAGGCATCTGTACATATGCAAAAGAAGTACAAGGGTTTATTTGATCATCTAGTATTTGGTGAACAAACACCACGACGCTGATTTATATCGAGTTGATCAGGTTGATATGGAATTATTCCCCGCTGCTTTTGGAAAGTGTGAAACTTTGAAGATGTTATCAGCCGAAGTTAATATATATTTTTTTGTTATTGAACGATACCCTACAAAACTGAAGCGAAGCAACATGGTGTCCGATTAAACAAGACTTAAGAAATATAAACTAATTATTTATTATGTAAGTTGAGTAAAACGAATTAATGGATCACGAAACTGACCAAAACGAAAAATCTGTGCTGTACCTGGTTTCTAAGCAAAGCTCAGAGGTAAATCAGTTAAAAACACTAACGCGATAATTTTGAAGTGGAAGTGGGACACAGGATAGCATCTGTCCTGTGAGAAGATGCCATATAATCGATTTTAAATTTATTGCCATTGATATCAGTACTTGTCCCTTGCAGATTTTTTAGACACTGTAAACCTGGTCCTATTCCATTGTCGTTTTTACCAAAAAGCACTATTTACATACTGCTATATAAATTCAAGTTTGTCATCAAGTGGCAAAAATGGGAGTCACCAAATGAATAGCCACCATGTTTGTTTATGATTTGCCTTTTCAGTTTAGTTTGCTCTTAACGTTTTTCCTCATAACGAAGAAGGAGAAAAATAACAAAAACAATATTTTACTTGTTTGCGCCAAGGCGTATTTTCGTCAACTCACCTGATGAATAAATTGCTCCGTCTTTTTTTGTTAGAACCGAGTGTAACTGAAAGTCTGGCATTTCCTTCTTCATAATTGTTATCTGCTTGTTTTGCCAGAAGTAATCGAGGTCGTTCACATCGTATAGATCTTCAACGAATAAGATAACGGTTAGTAAACAGAACCCGGACAAAACCTAAGATATCTTCTATTGTCCTTAATATGAAATCAACCATGTAATTTTAAAAGCATATGGTGGCATCTTTCTTATCCTCAAAAACCCGACGGGAAAAAAAGGGGGCAGCAAAAACAATTATTATTGCACTAGGTTTCAGTTTAGCAGGCCGGATAGACCCAATACACTCTTTTTATTAAAAAAAAGACTTTTTCATAAGAACATGACGCTGAATATCTCCAAAAATTTAATAACTTGTTAAGGTCATTCCATCGAAATAGAACCTACACCTAGATTTTTGTCAAACTTTCCTTATTCGTCAATAATTATAAGTAAACTGCAATTATGGAATAAAAAAGGGGTGTGCCGGGTTAACTTTTGAGATGCGATTGATACAAACAACTCCTCAAGGGCTATTTTTCTGTTGTTATAAGCTTGAAATTAGAACTATAAATTTCTTATGTGGCCAACCAAGATAACATCGAGGAACGTAAGGGAAACAAAGGAAGGTAACGAAAAGAGTTCTCCTGGATTAGGAGAATAATTTTCTCGTGATTTTGAGCAAAAACATTTTTGGTAAGGAGGCATTTTTGTGTGCTTTTGTTGTTACTATATTTCAATACCTAAAAAAACAATGTATCCTTGTCTCTGTTTTTTATATTTTTCCACACTTGCAACACTCAGATTTTTCCTATTTTTTCTCTTCAGAGAGTCGTGTTGAAATTTGACTGATTGACGAAAAAAAATTGTGGGGTACCCGTGCTTGTTTAGGAGAAACTCTAGGAAAACTGGCAAAACACGTGCTTTTTTACCCCATTTCCGAGGGGAGACTGGAACCGAGTTAAACAAAAAGCCCCATATATTATGAAGAAAACTATTTTTTTGCATTATTTTTTCTGATATGTCTTCGAGAGCTCAACAATCACTAGAATATGACAAAAAAGTGTTAAAATTTCTAATATGCGCAGTAAAGATGCGCAATGCAAAACTGGGGAATTACCTTAATGGCAAATGACGTGGCCCAGAAGTTAGCGAGCACTTGTCTTCATCAACCATTATTTCATTTTTGTAGGTCTTTTCGTGGCTAACCCAAAGTTTTATGACAAACCCAAAGCAGCTAAATACGTGACTCTAAATGTTAAGAATTCAAGTAGTCTACAAATTTGATGCACCTTGTTTGTGTTGAACACGCCGCATTTTGAACAGCACTCATTTTTGCACCTTAAAAAGAAAAGAAACAAAAAGTATAAATGACGAAGACAACATTATGACGCAAAATTTTATATCACTACTTCATAACGAATAAAATGTTTGTTTCAATTTTGATTCCTCAGTCGGTGACATAGTTCTACATTATGCCTACCGCATGAATGGATCAGGAGCAATCGCCGTCCTCTCTAGAGAGGATGGTACCTAGCAGCGTAGAGGTGTGCCCATAGCTGTTATAGCAGGTAAAAGCTACGAAACTCTGAGCTTGAACGCTACTACAACTTGGCAGTTCCTGCGTTGGTTGAACAAGAAAACGCACACAGCAGTTTACTTCCTAGCTTGGGTGGAGTGCAAGAAATCGGCCTCAGAATCAGCCTCTTTGCCCACTTCAAATAGAGTTTCAGGAATTTATATTTATAGTTTGAGTTTCTGAGGCCTGTTCTTTTCTTATGTAGCCAAACTAAACGCCTTTAGGCATCTAGTTTCGTAAAGGTTTGCCCAATCATTTCCTTAGAATTATTATTTACAGCTAGAATCGTAAGTTTTGCTCATATAACCTCGAACTGTAGGCAAGTTTTGGACATGTTTGGTCATTTTTTTGCCAAAATTTTCAGCAAAAAAACGTTACAAAATTTGTCTAAATTTGATGAAAGTTGCTCACATTTTGCTATCTGTTTTGCCTAAATTGCACTCTGATTGCACAGTTTGTTCATATTTTGCGTGAATCTCTAGCATTTGAATAAAACTCCTATAGATAAATATTTCCATTCTTTCATATCAGAAAGTGATTTCGATGAAAATTTCTTTCTCACGAGCGAGCTATGGACCTTGTGGAGTCTCTTATTCCATTAAACTCTCATTTGCAAAGGGGGAAAATTCATTAACATCACATACATATCACCTCCTAAGCTGCCTTTTCAGCAACTTTGATCATAGTACACAAAATGAAATGGTTATGAAAACTGGTAAACTTCAAAATGGAAAAGAGCGTGTACGAGGGTGTTTGATTTAAGTTCAGCAATCATCAACTGTGAGCACACTTCATTTCTAGGTAAAAAAAGAATGTTATGATTCAACACCTTATTTTGGTCAAAAAAATTTTTTTTTGTTAGGGTCAAACAACATAAAAAAGGTGAAAAAGATATACAACAATGACTTCATTACCTTTCCCTCGATTAACTATATGCTTCAATTTTTAGTCATCACAATTTTTTTATCAAATTTATCTTAACAAATAAACGAGCTGCAATACTTTCCAATAGTAATCAAAACTCTTTAAACAATCATTAATTACTTGACTTTATAGGCCTGTTGCAGCAAGTGTCAGATCATATGGTTCAAACAATATTCTGGTGGGCAAAGGAATGTCAAAGACTCTACTGGGAAATGCAAAACAAAGAAAAATCATGCGTTTCTAGTTAATTGTGCGGCCTTGCCTTGGAGTCTGTGACATTCTTTTGCCCACCAGAATATCATTATTTGTACCGTGTGGCCACTTGCTGCAAAAGGCCTCTTATATGTGTGAGGGCCATGAGTGGAAATTTCTTGCCTTTGTTTTCTTTTTTGTTCCAGATTACCCTAAAATACTCTGTTGCTTGCATATGATTTTGCCAAGATTGGTGCAAAATTGATAAAACTGTTTTCAGCTAGTCAAGTGATGAACTTTAATGACTGATACTTAGTTTACTACACTTCAAATGGTCCGAATATTAAAAAAGTATGCAACATTTATACTTAACTGTTGGCTATTTATTTGCCGTTAAAGATGTTAGCTTTTTACATGTTCAGTTAAATTGTTTTACTCACGTTTACTTGGGGATAAAAGGGCCTTCGAAGATGAATCCTAAAAAAATGAGAACATTTTTTGTCAAATAAAATTACTGTAAAAAGTCAGTTATCACTTGTTCTTAGGAATGCTCAATGGACACTGATGCAGAGCTTGATGAAAATATAAAACTATATGAATGGAAAAAAGAATAGCATGAAACTGACAAATTACTAAAATTCAACTAGTATTTTTAAATTAATGTTTTCATATCTCCCCTTGAATAATCTGGTGTTCCTTTGTCAAATATTAAAGTTTTCTACACCAAAATAAAACTTAAGCATAGCATTGATAGAAAGTTATTTTTCAAACTTCAAGATAGGTTTACTTTTGATTTAACTTCACTTAAAAACTTTCTAGAATGCCAGAATGCTTAAGTGTCAAGACTTGTAATACTGATTGCAACCCCATTTTCCGCAAGCATTAGGGAAGAGATATAACTTTTATATTTTACAAACTAAAAACAGCACAAAATTATAACTTACACAATCACCATTCTGTACAACAGCTGCAGGGTTATGCATGTAGGTTATTTTTCTAACTGGTGAACTTGGGGCTTGTTCAACAGTTGATGCTAAATCGGAAATATAGAAACTGTTAGGACTAAGTGGACAAGATCGTCAAAAAACCTAAGAAAATCATATTAAGTCAAAAGTTACAGGAATTTATTGCTCTAAAGCATTGATGCAGCTTTTGATGATATTGCAGCACATAAAAAATACTGCAGAGAAAGTCTACTTTATTAGTAAAAATGCCAAAATATATTCAGATTTATATCATTATGTATTCCAGTCAGACCGTGTAGTGGTCATCCAGGGATCAACACTGAGGTTTAATCAACAACCAACTGAGCCAGTAAACTTAAAAACTTACTGGTATTGAGCACAAAAAAGAGCACTGGCCTGAAAAATAAGCACCCTCTGACTCTAATAAACCCTACAAACAATTTCACATCCAGTAATGACTATGAAAGATTGTTGTAGTTTGGCAGTGTGACAAAAAGATTTGCCCTGTCATCAAAACTCTTCATTACCTTTGTCTTGGTGTTCTTCCTCATCATCTGAGTCAATTACAATCGGATTCTTCACATCTTCCCCCTTGTCTTTATACTTATGAGGGCATGGTTTCCTCCCATGGGAGTGGACAGCACATGGAATGCATTTGCCTGGTAAGCACTGGGGCGGTCCATGGGCACATGGGACATGAACAAGAATGTTTGCAAGATGTGGTATCTTGGTGGAAGCAGCATTTCGAGGATCATGTGAGTGAGTTCTAATGCAGTGGTTGCTAGTTGTCTGTACTGAAGTGCCTGTCTCTACAGATCCAACAGTTTTTGAAATGTCAGAGTTGTTAGGACTTACAGTGATGATGTGATATCGAGCAATTGGTTGTCCAACTTCATGTGGCACTTTTAGATTGTGACTAGCCATGTTCGGATTGGATACTGTTTGTTCACTGTTTATGTTATCTTGTGTTTCCGTGAGATCAAAAGTCTCAACACTGGGCTTAGTGGAAAAAGGAGTAGGCTCCTTGTATGAATCACTTAATGGTTGTAGAGACTTTGTACTAACTGATGTAGACACTGTTGTTTGTGTCTGGATTGATGAAATTCTAGTATCAGCAACAGATTCAGTTTCCATGGCAACTACAGAGGGTTGAGTTGTTGTCACCTTAGCTGCCAGTAATGGGATCTCTGGTGAAGGTGCTACAGGCACAAGAAAAAAAATTATAAAACGTTGCCTTGACAGAACCATATTAACATATTTCTTTCCAACAACAATTTTACTTAAACAAACAAAGTCTGAACCTTAAAGCTAAATTTTAAGTTGAAAGCTAATTAAGTGACCATTTTTCTTGTCTTACTCTTGAAAAGTTTCAAACTTGTCGCTGAGACCTTATCAAGTGCCAGTTTTTTGTTCTTCTTAAAAGACCTATAGCAATGATCACTAAGTCTAGAAGATCAAGGGAAAGCTACAAAGCATTCAGTTTAAACTACCACTAAACTCAATGATTATTTCTTAATGAGCTTTAAAATATAATTAGAGTGTTTCTAGTTACCTTGCAAACCTTTATGCTCGCTCTTACTATTATTAGTGTGTCGTCAGAGTAAATTGGTTAATTCTAGGTATTATCGAATGCGGAAGAGGGCCAATAGTCAACCCTGTTGATTTCCTTTGTTTCATTAAACAACATACCAGAGTACAGCATTATCAATGAGCAGGTATGGCTTCTTTAAACTATGAATAGTTAATTTCAGCTGAGGCGTGGAGAGAATCTGCAACTTAGAAGAGTTGAATCCATCGGAGAGGTGCATGCATTTCAGTTACTTTTGGTTGAAAGTTAGCTTTTACTCCATATTAACATTCTGATCGAAGTATTTAAATGTAATAGTGGTTACAGCTTTCTCCTAAGAGTTTAATATTGTAAAATTTGTTTTATTTTATACAGAAGCAGAGGATCTATTATGTCTATTCTGGCATTTCTACTATTAATGAAAGAGACCATGGGCTACAGCTAACTTGAATGTCAAGTGTAAATGGAACATTAATTTTATGGATGTAGCTGAAAAGATTAAAATTACAAGTACAGCCAACAGAATGGACAGTGGTCAGTGGACAATGGCAGGACATAATCGAACAATGTCTGGACAAATCCATTGACTACCCAACAAGTTGTTTGGTCATTTGTGCTTTAAAAGAAACTTCTGAGACATTGAAAATCAAGATGGAAATTATTAAATCTCATCATGTTTTCAAAAATGGAAATGATATCAAACTAGACAGATTTTTAGTTAAGAAATTAGTTGCAAAATTAAGTGCACTTCGCATAACCTGCAAAGCATCCTGGGCCAGCAAGAATGAAAAACAAGAGTCTAACAAATCAGGCCACTCTAGATCTGTTGCTCCAATAAAACAATTACAACTAGCTGAGATTGATTATAAAAATTTGTCTGTCCAAAAAAGGTGTTTGTCTGAACAACATCATACTTGACTGGAAAATGTGCCAAGCACCTGCCTGATAGTTTATTTAAGCTTTGACTGCACATTCTTAATTGGTAGCACTAAAACCACATGGGGTGTGGACATTACCCTTTATCTTAAGAAATTGTTGGTCTGAGTTTAGCAGCCTTGGAAAGCTGTTTGGTCCTTACCAAGCTTTATCAACATGGTACAGCAAACAAACAACAATGCTATCAAACCAACAGCTTTTAAATTTACAAAATGACCAAAACACTGAACATTGGGGCACTGTCAATGCCCAGCCCTTAATGTCATGTACAAGTAACTTGAACTAACTTTTGATTTTTCCTTTCTTGTTATTTCCAAGATTTTATCATCAACATTTAGCCATGAGTTATCTCAAGCCTCCTTTAACTTCCCCTGAGGATTTTGAGTTATTTTTGGTCAGACTTGTACAGATCCAGTAATTTATAACAAATTCAACTTTAATTAATGAAACTAAATGCCTACACCATCAGGGGTTTCATTAAAGTTTTGAGCAGGAGGCAATTTAGATTTGGCAACCAGGCATGAAGAAAACATGGTGTAGTAACTAGTGTGTTTTGTTTTTTTGGTTAAGATGCTGAGAACTGGACAAAGTCCTTAATGAAACCCCTTCAGTGTGACTGACTTACAAGATACTTCTTGCGGTGTGAGAGATGAGTGCTTGCTTGTATACCCAAGATCAACAGAACTAGGTGATAACTGTTGAATGGGGGTTGAGAAATGCATAGCACCTCCCCGATGGATTCTCTCCATGCCTCTCTGAGGACCCTTGAACAAATATCCTTTGGGTCTACATTGCCCTTGTCTATTATCATGTGGCATATGCCCTGATGCCCATTTAAGGTTTGCTGGAGCACCTGATGGAGAGAAATGGCGGCATGCTTGGGGAAATCTTCCCCTTGGAGCAAAATACGGAGCCCTTGGAGCACCTATCAGGGCTCTATGATGACTCCACAGTCCTCCTTTTGGAGCCGTTTGCCTCTGGTAACTAGGCAAATTATTTACTTGTCGCCAGGAACCCCTGGACAAATTACCTCGC
Source organism: Hydrozoanthus tunicans (assembly GCA_026413305.1). Lineage (NCBI taxonomy): Eukaryota > Metazoa > Cnidaria > Anthozoa > Zoantharia > Hydrozoanthidae > Hydrozoanthus > Hydrozoanthus tunicans. The sequence goes on along the minus strand of JAOBAT010095048.1, from coordinate 4,824 downwards.
CCTCTTCCAGTCTGATGTTGGTTTGATTGTAGAATCTGCTGCTGTTGGTAGTGGCTGCCACTGTTCATGAAACCGTTGTGCTGTCTTCTGGGCCAAACTTCATTTCCATGTCCGTGGACTTGGTATGGATGGTAATGAGTGCCATGATTGACAGATCCAGACACTCCTTCCATCTTCAATTCTGGCATTAGCTTACTTATCACACTGTGAATCTGTGCTGCTGACAGCTATGACTAAAAAAGTGAAGATAGCCAAACTAAATTACTTGATGAATTGTTCTGAATGTTATAAACAGATTTTGTGTCTCGATTACCACACATATAACAGTTTTTTTCATCTGTAGTTGACACTAGGTTCTGTTAATTCATGTTATTGCCTAATTACGTTTTAACACAAAAGTTCTGAGTTTAGCAGCCCTACGTTTTAACACAAAAGTTCTATATGGTTATCAATAATGTGTGCCAGATCAATGTGTAGTAACTAGCAACTATCCCAAGAAGTGGAGGTGAATAGCGGTGGATATATATCAAGACACGAAGCATCAAGGTATATATCTAGAGCTAGACATTGATCCTGAGAGGGATAGTTGTTTTAGTATTTACCAGAAGATAAAATGCACTTAATTTTTCAAAAGGACAAAATTTACCTTTTTTTCTATTTTCTAGAATGCACCTTTGTGTACATTTTAGTTTCGTTTACATTCTTCAGGGTTTTTTGAAGAATTTTTGAAGAACTTGTGGATTTTAAGCAGATTTTGAAAGAAAAAAATTTGTCCTAACCATTAAAACCAAAAAGCAAAATCTTGTTGTCCTCTTTGTGTTTTCTGCATATGGAATCGTTCTTCAATTAAAGCAATCATTTCCTCTTTTATAGATACCTGACAGGTAATGCAAAACTATTTGACTACCACCTCAAAATCAACTAATAGTCAATCCCATGGATATTGCGAGATACAGGAGCCAATCAGAGCACGCGAAAATGAATATTGGTTGCTTTGGTTAAAATTTGACTCAAATGAACCCATTGCTGCCACTGTTAGCCAGGCCTGACCCCCTAAACAAATTAATTACCCATTACAAATAAATATTTAATGTTCATAAGATAACATTTTTGGACATTTAAATTTTCAGCCATTTTTTTAGCCCAAAAATCTAATAGTCCGAATATTCAGACCTGCAATTTTTCTAATGAAAATTCAAAGCTTTTCTTTGAGGCTTTTCTTTAGAAATGCACTTTATTCAATTCTAAAATTATGAGCCATTAAACTTGAACCGGAAGTAAGTTAGTTTTGGATAGATTTCCCCTAGTTTTTGGACTGGATCGAAACAAAGTTTTTTTGGTTAGTTACAAACAAAATTGCTTAAATGTTGATTGATGTACACTTATTGTTTAGTCCCAAGGGAAACAGTTTTTTTTCCCAAGATGAAGTCAAAGGAAACATAAGGACTTGAGGTTAAACAAAACTAACCTGTTTCCCAAGGGACTAAACATTAAGTGCTTTGCTATAATTTTAGACTTTTCCTTAAACAATAATATAGCAAGAACAAACAAACAAAGATAGCCAGCAAACAACAACTGCACAATTGTATCCCAATCAGGATACATTTGATTTTGACCAGGGGCATGTGACCAAGAACCAACCAATAACAGTGCTCGATTTGTCAAGTGAAAGTCTAAGTATATAACAATGTTAAATGTTTCCCATATTCCTTTTAGCGAGCAGATGTTGCACTCCCTGCGCCCGTAAAACAAGATCAGAAAGAAAAAAGATAAAAGGAACTAAAAATTTAAAAAATCTGGAAAGAATGCGGGAACTTAAACCAAAAACTCGTGAAAATAGTCGATTTTCAGAAATGCGGGCGTGATTCGTAAACTTCACGCCAATGAGTGAAGCTTGGCAGGTCTTAGTATTTGTTTGGTAAGTAGAATAATGCCAGTTGATGATTAACACATAATTTATTACAATAATATTTTGGGTCATTATTTCGATTATTAGCTTTTCTGTTTGAGCCAGGTTTTAAAAGTTTTCGGAGCTAAGCTCCCTCTTCAGTTATTATAGGCTATGAACGTATTTGGCGAAAAAATGAACTCCACACTCACATGCACTGACAGGCGACCTGTCGGTTGAAGTCAAGCAACTCTTACGATGCAAAAATAGCTTCAAAACAACCGTTAATGATTGAATTTAATTGCAAAAAGCATACGATACGTTCAACTTCCTTTAATGGGATTGCGTGACATAAAAAGTAATCGACAAACAAACAACAAGAATGAATATGCATTGAGAGATCGCTACTACTGAGTCTTGGTGACGCGATCATCAGCTCGCGCAAATCAAAGTTGCTTTCTTGCCGCTATCGTAGTGAGGTTTAAATCTCTCACTGCTTACCACACAACCGCAATATTTTTTTCTTAGTAAGTAGTATTTGCCTCAAGCAATTAAGATTTGATTCACTTTGCTTTCATGAATGACAGCTGAACGTTGGCTTCAACGAAACCATTTACGCGCATCTTGGCGGGAAAACAACTTAGATATTGACTGCGTTCAAAGCGACCTTCCAAGCAATTCATTTAACTAATCATCGTTTTTATAACAAGTTTCTAGTAAAAAAACTCACGAGTTTATTACACAAAGAAATAAAGACCAAAACAAATTCAATGTTAGGTTTCACTTGTAAGCCAAACACTCATGATTGTCGATTGGCTCAATTTGAAATCAAAGCAACTCAATCTTCAGTCGATACAAATCACAAACGACACGCATCTTTAATGTCCCAGATTAACTCATTTAGGATGCAAGTTTCATGCACATTAATATTACTAGCACAAAGTTTTGGACTTACTTTCGATCCCCTAATATCAACTCCACGTTCCATCCCCTCCTTGTGTGTTAAAACCCGCATTGCCAACAACGCTCGAGTGAATACATACAAGTGAGCGCATGCCCATGCAACCGCTGACTTTCTACAACGCTGGCACGACTGGAATATTTAAAATAACACTTGTTAAAGTAATTAATCAAGTGTCAATAGCTCAAACATCTTTTTTTAATTCAAATCATTTACAATGTAATTTAAAGTACTCCTGCGCAAAAGTTTTTGAATTTGGTCAAAAAGTTTTCTTCTAGTGTCATTTACGGGCATCTTTGTTCACGACCGTGTTTTCCTGGGACTAGGTTAGGTTGTGACGTCATCCTTGACTCGTTTTGGTATATTGAGCAATGTTTTCTTTTCGAAATTCAAAACTTAGAACTGTATGAAAAATCGGAGTCTTTTTTTAAATCAAAAACTTTTGACTGATTCATTTTCGTCTTGCTGTGGGATGTGAATGACGTCATAGCCGAGTTCCTTGACTAAACCTTCAAACTTCAAACGCATGTAAAAATCGAGAACAACCAATTTCATAAATTCTGTTTTAAAACTGCCCTTATTTTTGAAGAACTATTAGTCATAAAAGAATTATTAGTGTTACAAGCACTATTATTCTCATTCTTGTATTTTGCTGCCCAAAAGTTGTTTATGCTAATTGCGCAACTTACTGTCACGAGGCGCTGTCAACCGCTGGGGTTTAAAAGGGGCAAAGGAAAATGTACATCAGATTGAAAATAACTTTAGTGACTGTAAAATGTTTTAACTCTTGATTTGCACGCACTCCCTAGGGACGCCAAAGACAAACAACGAAGCGGCCATGTTAATATTCTAAACAAAAGAAATCATTAATCAAAATTCTTTTTTCAAGGGCAGAAACATGACCCGTGGCGTCTCTTGCAAGTCAAGAATAGGTGGCCTTAAAGACCGCCACATATGAATCGCTTTTTCGTCTGAAGGGCTCCAACTTTTTGTCTGTGACGAAAAATTGGCTGTGTAGGGCAGCTCCAGACTAAATCATGCAAGATTATTTGCCGTCAAGGAAGATCTGACAAGCTTTGTCGGATCAGACATTATCGGCTAGTGTTTGGCATTGACGGATAATTTGTCTGAACTGCTTTGCTTATTAAACTACTAGCCAATTAGAAGCAAAATGGCAAGAATATGACAAGCGAAATATAGTTTGTGTAACTTGGCCACTGGACCGACAAACCGATCTTTCTTCACGCCAAAGGTTTTGTCCGGTTTTGTCTGTAACTGCCACAAACAGCCAGTTTTTCGTCGGAGACAGTAAACCAGGGCGACCTCAGACGAAAAAACGTCTAGTATGTACGTGGCGGCCTAGGCAACGAGAACCGGAGAGACTGGTAGAGAACAACAATGAATACGATGTACACGTTACAGAATGCACCGTGCTGGCCACCTGCACGCCTTTTTCATCAAAATTACAACATGAAAATCTCAACTTTGGAGGTTTTACGACCACGGAAACAATCAATAAAGAGTTTTCTCAATCCCCTTATCTCTTGATATTGGAAAGAAATCTTCCTCTTTTTCTCTTACACAAAACGTGTGAGTCAGAGATATGTATATTTTGTAAGCCGTTGTTGTCAATGCCGCCATTCTAGTTTTTAGCGGATCTCAAATTTTGTTGTTTGTTTCACCACGAACATCAATTTGAGTTTCAAGTGTTACTGTTTATGTTTAAAGGTGCAGTTGATTTCTTAGACTCATTTTCAGCTGGTAGAAGTGGTCAGGCTTTGAAACGGCTACCTGTCTGATAGAACTCAAACTGTCTGTGTCAATGAAACCACTTCGGAGTGGTGAAACAAATATTAATATTTGGCAAATTAAACTGTCTCGGTCAGTTCGCTAACTTCGGGAATACATACATTCGCATATTATGTGAATGTTTCACTATATAGATACAAAAATATTATGTGAATTTACCAAGATG
>JAOBAT010095037.1:0-16884 GCA_026413305.1 Hydrozoanthus tunicans | reverse complement strand
ATCTGCTTTGTTTTTAAGCCTTCGCATGGCTTAATAGAGTGTTTACGGTAGACTACTAGCAGCCTCTTTCTTTTCGTCGGAATTAGGGAAGAAGTCAAAACAATGGCATTTTTAAGGAACCCAATTTTGTTGGGGGAGGTGGTGGGTGTCGGCACATACCCTCTACCCCAACCCTCCCCACTTTTTGAGAGCTCAATTTCTCAAAACCTGATTTAGGGGTATTGGTTGTTATTGTATTATCGACTCTTCTCTACACAAAGAAGGTGTTGGTTGCAAGCACTTTATCAATGTCTATTTTATTGAACATGATACTTAATTTGCTCCTGAAATTCAGCATTTTTGAAAAAAGGTGGTGGGTGGCGGGACATAATGCCCCTAAATTGGGTTCCTAGGAAGTACCATTGTTTTGACCTTTTCCCTTATCAGTCGAATTTAGAAAATTGCGTGTCGAGTTTAGCCTTTTTGCAGGCAACTCTATTGAATATAATTCGATGCGAAACAAACATGCGGCGAAGTCGTGACTTCTACGGGCCGAAGGCCTCGAGCGAGTCGCCGAGCGAAGCAAATTGCGAAGGAGATCAGCAGTATCAGTGATTGGTTTTCTTAGGTTTTTCAGAAGTTGCCATGCGAAGTTGTAAGTTCGATTGATTTCGAGGACAAAAATATGACTTTAAGAGAGTACCTACACAGACTCGCTTTTGACGTGACCGCATCTGAGGATAATGTAGATTCTGTGAATAAATTACGTGTCTTTTTGGTTGTTCATATTTGTTCGATGGTCGTTTAATAAAAGCAATAAAATTAACTTCCTTCTCGTGAGTTTAAGTTTTCCTTATCGATTCTCCAAACATTCATAAACACGGGCCAGGAAAAGCGGTCTGCCACAAAACCTCGATAGTTTCCCCTTATAAATTTAATAGCATCCAGTCAATTCGTAACCACGTCCAGGGGGGTATACTCCTTATATTTGGGTGGTAGGTATGACTGTCTTATATGGGTTAAAATTGTCGGTCCGGTAGTTTTTAGAGGTTGTTAAAAGAAATTCTGTGGTAAACCAAGAGTCTGGTATTTTTTAGGGTTACAAAAAAACCCCAAGCTATTGGACTGCTTGCAGTCCCGTGTTTTACCAACTTGCATATTGATAAGGCACTGTTAAGAAAAAAGTCCTTCGACGAACGCTCTAATACGCGCGCCTTTATTCACTGCATATCACGAGGAACTTTGCGCCGATCCGCTAGCACTGGTATTTTTTAGGGTAATTGTAAAACCGAGAAATTTTTTTAGGGGGAAATTTTTTTATCCCTTGGTATTTTTTTGGGTATTTTTGGGACTTTTCCGACGGTCTTCCCTACCCTTTTGACCCCGAAGTATTCACCCCCCCCCCGAACCACGTCTTCTCTTTAGCCAAGCTGGCTGGTTTTTGTTATGCCAGCGGCTCGATAAACATATTTGTCGGAACCATTTAGGATATTAGGATATTTTCTGTTCTTTTTTTGTTTAAGCCGAGACAGCTCAACAAGATAGTTTGTTGTACAGAACTGGAGCACAGAGATTCCAGACTTAAACTTTGAGCTTTATACGATACCTAGTGCATCTTGAAACTTTCAAACTTTGTCACTGATGTCTTTGCTGAAGTGAGCTGTCTTTCTAAAAGCTATAGTTATCATGACAACCCCTCATGTTTCGGAGTGAAAGTTGAGACTCGGCTGGGTTGTGCAAAGGCTGGTTAGCTTGAACCATGGGTAAGACAAAATTCAAAGAGTAATTTCTTTTCTAAGAAAAACTTTACGGTTCATAGAACTGAAGTACTGTTTTAGATTTTTCATTAAAAAATTGTCAATTCCAAAACTACAGCTCAAATTAGTCTCTGTAAGGTTTGAAACAGGAGTTAAAGCTTTAATTAAAAAAAAACGAATTAGAATTTAACGCTGTTTTTCCATTCTGCATCTAAAAGCTCAAAGCTCTGTGCTTCAGCTCTGAACAGCAAGTGTTCTGTTGATGAGCCGTTCGAAAAAACTGAGAAAAAAAGGAACACCCCTAGTTCAAATGATTCCGACTGGAACGTTTCTAAATGGTTTCGACGAACATATCAAACGACAGCTGAAGAGTTGCAGTACTGATCGGTCTTTGAGGAACTTGGCGTTATGCAACAATAAATATTGATCCATATTGTTGATAATACACGCTTTTTTTGTAAGCTCAGATTGGCCAAAGTTAAGAACGAGCTGAGGATCGGGCTCGATAACTCTTTCGAAACTTTACCGAGCTTCGACATTTAACTTATAACAATACAGAAATGATTTGCAGTTTCTCTCTTTTTGTCAATCATTGCTTCAAATTATTCGTAGAGTACACGTATATATACTTGGCCCGAAGGAAGTCCTTACAATTTCATTCCAATACATGAATTGCTACACTGTAGGATTAGTCTTTATTAGATTTAAACCACACTTAGAAATAAAAACAATTTATGAATAATTTGAGGCTCAAATCGCCGAAAATTAAGAACAATGAGCCTCGGAAAATTTTACTGGTTTTTATAGAAAAAAGGCGTGTAGAATGTTTGTGAAAAACTGATATTCAACTAATATAGACCTTTTTTGTGATTATTAATAATGTTATTTTTCGGACCGAGGCTTGATATTCCTATTTTAGCCAATTTTAGGCTGAAAATATTTTTACGAGTATAATTTTTAGGTTCGACATTGACTTTTTTGTTACGACTGTGGTATCGAATAGCGTCACATGCAGGTTGCCGTATATCGGTGGCATCTGGTATAGTCCGAACCAAACTACACCATTCAGATTGGATTCCAACTCTTTAAACTCGTCCGACATCTAGACTGTCAATTTGTCGCAGAAAATTCTTATAAAAATGTTTATAATAAAAATTATAATAAAATTGTTTCCGTTTACAGATATTAGAGCAAGGCAGCACCTTCTCCTCAATTATTTTAAGACCCTTAGTGTAAGTCCGGCACCGGAAATCGGACCCGGGCCTCCCGCACGCAAGACGGGCGCCCTACGAATTAGGCTAACCAGGCGGCGGTTTGACGAGGTGACCACCGTTCAGTCCAAATTCTAAGCTTCAGCATTATTCTTAAATTATTCTCAAAATTTAGCGAAATTGAGCCTCAATTTTCTCATAAAGTGTATTCTTGTAAAAAAAAGTGTGTGTTAAACTAAACATATTTTTGATCAACACGCTCTAGATTTAGTAAGGGAAGAAGTCAAAACAATGGTATTTTTAAGAAACTCAATTTTGTCGGGGAAGTGGTGGGTGGCGGCTCATACCCACTTCCCCACCCCTCCCCACATTTTCAGAGCTCAATTTGTCAAGACCTGATTTAGGGGTATTGGTTGTTATTGTGTTATGGACCTCTCTCTTCACAAAGAAGGCGTTGGTGCAAGTACTTTATCAATGTCTATTTTATTGAACATGATATTCGCTCCAGAAATTCAGCAATTTTGAAAAAAGGGTAGTGGGTGGCGGCACATAATACCCCACCCCCTAAATTGGGTTCCTAGGAAGTACCGTTGTTTCGACCTTTTCCCTAACTTTCAGCAGGGGCATGGCTGTTCTTCAACTTTTTGATAATTTCATTCTCAAATTGTTGACATATGATTTCGCTATAAGGTTATTATGGCTAAAAAATCTTTTTTAAAAAACTTTTTTGAAAAGGTTTTTAATTTTAAAACTTCAAATTGAACGTTTTCGACACTAACTGCCATCTTAGTGTCGAAAATGTTGGTTTTTTAGTTGAAAAAAAAACCGTTTAGTATTGACACTTTCTTAAAAAAGAATTTTAGCATTTAATTATACAGTAACGTTCTCAAATTGTTTCTTAATTTTTCTTATCCCTGCAGATATTTCCAAACGAAAAGACCAGTTACAAATTGTCATGTGACTTGTAATGTTGACTGCATGGTCAGCGGTCACACAAAAGCATAAAGGTTCTGCAAGTTTTCACTTAGTTTATCAGCAGAGACGTTCTATATATTGAATATTTACCATAAACATTGCTACTATCATACAGTGTCGTGTTTAGCTGCTAACAACCATAAAATCCCTCTTCTTGTAAACTAAGTCAAAACATGGCCGACGATAAAACAGAATGGCAAACTGACCGCTGACCACGCGGTCAACATGACAAGTCACATGACAGAAATGTAATCATGTACTCTCAATCTGTGTTCATACAGGGACTAGATGAAATTCTTAACTGTTTGATCAAAATTTCTCCCTTGTGGTTGCTCTTACTTCGTTCTTGATCAATTTTGTGGGTGTGCTTCTAAAATGTGTTTTCGTGTAGCTCTTCACTGTTTTTAAGTGTGAAAGCCAATACTAGACTCAATCGACCAGCACTCTATCATCTCGTGAGGGTTACAAGAGTTTGTTTGACAGGTTCTGTTATTCAATGAATGTGAGTAATATCAACATGAATCGGTTTTTTGCTGTCCGTGGTACGGAAACACGGCCCTCCCCTGAGAGATGGCTAGCGTTTTTGCCAAGGTTAAAACGAAACGGATTTCGGTATAGCGTTTCAGTGCCGGGTCTCTTTACTGATAAGAGGGTTCTGATCCACTCAAGCGATGAAATATGGATAAATTTGCCTTGGAGAAGCCGGCGTTTCCAACTGTCGCGCTGCAAAACGTATTGTTCTTTAAATCTTTTGTCGGAGCACGTGGTGACGGTTGCTGTATGTTCTTTATTTGCTGAATGATAAAGGAAAACGTGACTTGTAGATTAGCAGCCCTTCGACTCTGCTCTTGTGGAGTAAGGACCGTCCCGCTTTGCTGAGGCTAAAGTTGACTGCTGGCCTTTTGGTCAACAGTAACTACGGCCGACACCAAAGCGCGGCTGGTTGGTTTTCCCTTTACTGTAAAAAGAATCCTTTTACTTAGAAATAAAGAAAGTCAAAAGCGCGTTGCTACCAACCTAGTCTATCAAAAATATCCTTTCATATACTTGTACATGTTACGTGATGAGAATCGAACCGTGCACCTCGCGTTAAAGTCTTGCGTGGTTTCTATGGTCATCGGTCTTCATTCTAAAACTTATATTTTGGTGAAACTTTAAACTTTAAACTACTTCAAGTTTGTATGAAAATTATAGTGACTATCGGGATTTTACCGCAATCAAAAGTTCGAACTGAGTAAAACAAAACAAGCAATACGCAAAAGATCTTTGGAGTCAGAAACGAGTCCAAAGGGAAAATGACTTTAAAGGTCTCAGATATTAGTCACATCACGTAGCAGTACAAAAAAAAAACTTCTGCATAAGTAATGCCCAAGAACATTGACCAGTACACCACGATTAGATTATCTCTCATCACTTTTGTCTTCGACCCACGTTTACGCAGGGACACAAGAGAAGAAGAGATCTCGGCTCTCAGTATATAAGTGGTTCCAGGTGCTCTCAAACCACAACTTTACTGATACACTCATTTCAAAGGGTACCATTGAAGCTTAAGAAAAAAAAACGATGGGAAAAAACTGTATCTCCAAAACAGTTTTATCAATATCATGCACGGTGTTGTCGGTACTGTAAAATCATGAGTTCTGCTAATATTATTTATAACCGAGGCGAGATTATTCAGTCTGTTGTTTTTCATTTGCAGACTTTGCACAACTAAAAATAACAACAATTAATCAATATTTGGCAAACATACATCTTTAAATTACAAGTACGAAACGTAAAAAGACATTTCTTATACTTAATCCTGCGATTATAAAAGTTCATGTGAATTTCAAACAGAGAGTTGTCTTTTAGTTATTTTTTTATCGAGCTTCGGTTGTCAGCCTGGCGTTAGCCGCACAATGTGTAAATTCCATAATAAAGTGTCTGGACTGGCTTCAGTTCAGATGGCTTTAGTCGTATCTTTAGAAACGAGAATTTAATAAAACAAGACAATTCTCTTTACTCTTGATTTAAAAAATGAATCGTGTCGAACATCCTCCTATTTTTAGCGGAATCACGTCCATAGTACGTGTGCACCGCCATTAGTCAATATCTAGGTGATCTTGGCAGTCATTTTCTGTCGCTGTAGCATTTTGATCGTTGCAATATTTCGTATTTTCAGCCATCGGTTGCTTGCAACAAAAAAGTTATTGCCTTGTACTACAAAAACTATAATAATCCAAGTATAATATTATTTCGTTAAAGAGCTTTAGCAGCTATAGCTTTAGATATTTAAAACAGAATGAAGTAAAGTTTTCTAAAAAAGCTGGAAATACTTTCAAGTAAATAATTTGTGTAGAAAGGGTTTTAAAATGCCTTCAGACATCTTGAAGTGTCTTAACACGTCTGTAGACTGTACTTGAAAACTTTCGCATTTACATCATATTTAAGACGGTTAATTTGATAATTAACACCACGCCTAGCAATTTTGCCATAGAAAAGTTACTGTCACCATAACAAATTCATCGTCATGCCGTCAAAAGACAAAAGATATTTCGAAAATCAAGAGCTTCAAATGAAACAGATAATAATCTAGCAGGCTTCTAGGACGAAAAGTTTCGACCTTTAAGACGGCAAGACGACACAATTTGTAAGAAAAAGTTTCCGTTTCTAAAAACGCAATTGTTCCTTTATCAAATGAAAAATCGTTTCCGAAAACAGATGAATGAAAGCGCTTTTTATCATGATTGCGGGCTGAAGACATCGTGTGGAGCAAAACCGGAAGCGCGCCTGTGATTTTATGCCAAATCGTTTCCGGTATTCTAATTAAATCCGCGTGTTTGAAATCTCCTTCATAAGCGGGCGTGAGGGATGAAATGAACAAAATGCTCTTTGAGTAGCGTGTAAACACTTTAAAGAATTAACATTTCGAACAGTTTTGCATGTCATAAAATCTGAAGCAACTTTTCAAGCCACATGAGTTCGGGTTGAAACAAAATGATTTGAAACTAACAGACAGGCTGTGATACCGCGGTAGAATAACATCGATCTATCGTTTACAAAACTCAATTGAGTTTTTCATTAGTTGCCTGAAGGGAGACAAATGTTTATGAAAGTATTGTCCGCCTCCACAAAAGCATTCTTATACAATTACAAATCTCAGTTGTTTGCTAAAATAGCCGTATTCATTCGGTAATTCGCTTGTTTACCTCAACTAATTTGTGGCTTTATTTTACAACGTTTTATCATTGCTTCTCTCACTATAACGTAATTGCGGCTCTCAGCTATTGTTTTCCTTTAGGCTTTATAATCGATAGCGGCTGATAAATATTTATACAATCGCACGAAGAAAAACCTGATTCGACGCACAAGTAAAGATGAAACGCTCAAAAGAGCCAGAGGTAGAAAAGGGCAGGCTGGTGCATCGGCAGTGAGAATCTTTTGAAGAGTTTCCGATCAGGAATGAACGCTTTATTTCAAGGTGGTCAATCGACGAGACTCAAGCCCACACCTCACGCCTCCAAAGCTTCACTAACATACTTTGACACATCCCGTCTCTTACTTCAATTATCGCTTTCTTCGCGCACTCCGATTGGCTGACATGGAAAGAACTCAATATCAATATCAGCCCTTGGCTGTCACACAGAATTACATTCCGTCAAAAGCATCTCTTCACAGAGATTGCGTAGTTCAACAATGCAAGCGACACAATCCAACAGCTTAAGTTTGTTTCGTGTTTTCAAACCTACGATCTTGTTTCAAGCGCCCCCGATATCTTTAGTACCAACACCTTACACGACATCGGAGCTTATTTCGTCCTCACCATTATGGAACCAAAGTTATACTACACGAAACTTCTCAAATCTGGGAACTCCGCCCCCCGTACAGTCAACACAGCTCCAAGCAATGGCCTTATATGAATCAGCGCCAACGATGCTTTCAGCAGTTAGCTCAACCTCTCGGAGTTCAACAAGCTCGCAGGTTTTGAAGCCGAAACTACAGAACTTTGGTGAGTTTACCAGACGGGAGTTTTGTCCAAGTGTTACTAAGACGTTGAGAAAGAAGAAATTTCCGTGCCCGCTATGTGATATACGTTGCAGCAATAACGGGCAGCTCCAAGGACATTTACGAATCCACACGGGTGAACGGCCTTACAGATGTAGCTACGAGGGTTGCGATAGAAGATTCGCTAGAAACGAGGAACTGACAAGACACAAACGGATTCACACGGGAGTTCGACCTCATAAATGCGATATTTGTCAGAAAGCCTTTGGGCGCAAGGACCATCTCAGTAAACATTTGAAGACCCATTTGCAGGGATCGGATAAGAAGACATTTGTTTGTCCCGTCCCGGGTTGCGGTCAGAGATACAGCCGCTCGGACGCTCTTACGAGGCATCAATGGGGTGTACACGCCGTTCATAAGCCGGCGACTCGACTTACAAACCGGCACTTGGGTCATTCTATGCATCAAACACTATAATGGAGATTTACTATAGACGTTTTGAAGAATAAAGCTGTTTAACTGACGAGGGGCCGAATGAACAGAATTGCTGAAACCAAACACATTTTTGCATCGAAAAGGGAATCAGCATGGTCCCAAATGGAGACATGTGTTGTCTTCAGTAATTATTGTACACCTTGTGTTCCTGAACGAAAACTGTTGATGATGAAGTTTCGTTGAGAAGCTTACTTTTGCGAGGAAACAGTTAAATGTTACCTCCGACTACCTCTGGATTTTGAAGATCGTCAGAAGTAGTTCCATTCTTCACATTTATTGTCACGCTTTTATATCGAACAGGGAATTACCGCAGCTGGGAATAAGAAAATCTACCCATCGTGTTTTACTTGGATGTTGATAGGAAAGACAAATCGAAAGTGACAGGTCGCAGGAGACCTTTTAGAAGTCAAGTGACTTTAAGTCATTATTTGTTATCATTGCCAAGCTCTGTAGCAATCGTTTTTGAATCAATGAAATCATAACGAATTATTACCGCTAACATTTGGAAGGCGTAATAACTAATACAAGTTCGAGAACACAGTAATGATTACTGTTATCTTTCGCTAAAATGGTATTTTCCTTTAGTGCTATCTGTACGTATCAAAATATTCTGTTAAGAGCAAAATGCAATGGTTTACTCATTGATTAATTAGCGAAAAAACAACAAGTGATGTTTTGTTTGACATGTAATCTGTCGCGCCATTGCTTTCGCCCCAAGCGTCAAAAGCACTAACTGTTGACATACGCTTGGAAAGAAAAACACGATTTACATATTAACAATAATCTATGAATTTCAATCGTGGGAAAACTGTTGAAAAATAAACCAGCAGGACAAATTTTTAAACTGAGTTTTTAAAGAAAATGAACTGATGAAAAATTAAAGATCTAGTTATAACTCTGACTTTCGGCAGTTGACTCGGTCCTATCGCTAACCCAATAACAAACCATTAGACGACAAACACCAAACACGTGCTAAATCACATTTTTTAATGAAATATGTTTGTAGCAACACAAGTTATACTGTAATCCACATTGGCAGATTGGTTCATTTGTGTTTCTAGAGGGTTATCGTCGTAACAAGAAAAAAAAATCCAGGGTAAGATCTCCTCAGTCAGTCAGAATTCTAGACATTGTTCACGATGACGTCGCAAAAGCGTTTACCTGCACTAAAACGAAGCTACGTCACTTGGTTGCTAAGTGCAACGTCACGAATATTCCAGTGAACAAACGTGGTAGAACAGACTTAAAGAATTACCGAACAGTAAGAACAGTTAAAATAGATCCAAAACTCCCGCCATCTAACACAGCATTTCATTACCAAGCCTTACTTGTGACGTCATCCTGAATTAGGTCTATCCTAAGTACTGTAAACGATCTAATAAGCCCCAGGGGGGGATCGGGGGTATTTTTTCTAATCCGTACAGGCGGGGCGCTTACTAAAAGGGGGGGGGGATCTTATTCAAAATTTGTTGATAGCCAAAACATTAAAAGTGCTACTACGATGAAATCTTGACAAAAGATTTTTAATTCAAAATATTAAAGAAAATGGCCTAGTAAGACATGTCTCCAAGATTTTTGGCGTTCCGACAAAGAGAAGTAAAGATATCGGGGAAAAAAAATTTTGGGTTCTATTGCCGATTGCCCTTGAAAGCCGTTCCTAGTCGCTTCACGCTTAATTCATTCATACAGTAACATAAAAGGATGATAATGTATTCGAGCAGAGCGTGACGTAATTTACTTAACAAATTGCTTTCAGTCTCAGTTCAGCCTCTAGTTTATTATCAAAGTCGATGAAAATAAGCAATTGTTCTTCTTCCGATTAGCTTGCAGACGACAATTTTGGTAAATATGTCGTTGAAGACGTGGTTCATTGCCCTACCCACACCCCCTGCGAAATTTGGCGCTTTGAATAATTTTTTTTCCTTTCTATTTCAAGATTTCAAAAGAAAATACGACAGGATATGTTGTATTTTATTTATATTCTGTAACATTTTGCTTACAAATGTCCTGTCAAGTCAACAAATTAAAAAAACTGGCACGTGCACTTATTAATTATATTTTGCAAAGCCGGGTTTAAGTCTCATCTAAAAATAATTCAAAACAAGATCGAAATCCCTCCAAATTTAATAGTCTGTCTAAACACATTACAACACTCATACAACACTCATTGCAATAAATGGCACGTTGTCCGTTTCGACTATTCTTATTCTTAGCTTACCAGAATCAGTTAAAAACAATAATTTTAGTTAGAGGGAGTTCACATGCCTCACTGTAAATATGTTGCCATCAAGTGCAAAACTGTATTATATAGTTAACACTTATTGTATTTCAATTTAGGTGGATAGTGGCAGAATATTTACTGAGCGCCGAAGGCGCGAGGTAAGCCGCCGACCGGCAACGAAATTGAAATAGAATAAGTGTTTTAGTATTTACCAGCGAGGCAACTGTTTCTTTCAAGAAAACAAGATTTTTTTAGGGATAAAAAACTTTTACTACTTGAATCACTAAGCGTGGCCAGACTCACGCATAAGCAGCCGAAGAAGGCAGATATTCATTAGGCCACTATCCAACGAAATAGAAAAAGAATAAGTGTTTTAGTATATACCAGCGGGGCAACTGTTTCTTTCAAGAAAACGAAAAATTTTCTTAGGAAAAATAATTTACTACTTGGATCACTGAGCGTGGCCAGACCCACGCGTAAGCAGCCTAATAAATGTAACAAACGTGTTTTGACAGTTTGTCAACTACAAAATGTCGTAAATGGCGTAAAAAAGTGAAATTCTTTTGGCTGTTTTGAATTTCCCGTGTTTTTAGAGCAAACTTTTTCAGTATCGTGGTCCCAAACAGACGCGAAGCGATTACTTCCGTCCGCCATTTTGTTGGGGTGTTGTTATCTAGATTTCAGAGGTAAATATTGTCTCATAGCTACTATTTCTAAACCAATCAAATCGCGTGTAGCTGAGCTGGTATATACTAACACTTATTAACCGATAGAGAGGTGTTTATTTGGAACGTACGGACCGAGCGTACCGTACTACAAGACCGAGGTCTGAGATTTCCAAGTAAAAATCCAAGTGATTGAGGTTAATAAGTTATTTATTGTATGGCTTTTTCGAATTATGATAGAATCTTCTGCCAAATAAAATACAGCTGAATTTGTTTTTAAACATCCGGTCAAGCGCTCTCAATAACATTAAACAAATTAAGACAGTGTTGAAAAACATTGAAGAATTCAAGTCAAGTCAAGCGAAATTCGAAGTTTCTAGCACTAACAGCACCTTCTGTTCACACTGTCGTGGCGCACAAGGAACACTTGGCTTGATTTGCAATTTAGTCAGTCAAGCTTTGACGTTGCTTTCAGTGATAAATCTCCGCTTTCCTTACTAGAAATCTTCACTGGTTCATAAAAACCTTAGAAGTGACATTTGGAGAAGCTGCTAATTTTGGCTCCTTGGAAATCGCCATGGTATTAAGCTGCCCTAGAAAAATCGTCCGATACTTTTAACTTTGAAATTCGCTCTAAACTATATATATCACGATGGCTGCATGGATTCCCGAAGGTGAGGTGAAATCTAGCTGAAACTTGAGGAAGAGGCAGGGTTTTGGATACGATTCAAGCTGTAAGGCATTTGTTACTGGTAGTTTTCGTTGACAATTTTGTAAGACTGTAGAATCTGCTAAGTTTTGGGCCTGCTCATCCTCAACTGAGCCACAAAAGACTTAGTCTTAGTCTTGCTTTTCATCGAGCAGTCGACTAAATGTGCTAGTTTCCCTGCGGAATGGCTTCATTGCTGTTTTAGCTCCTTTTCACAAAAGACTAAATTTTTGTGCAACTGTATTCAAGAATTGCTGATTTCGTTTTTCTTTAAAGGTGGTTTCATGTACCAAACGTGTGGGTTTTGTCGGCGCTAACATGAAGTATCGCAAAGAAAAATGGTGAATCTGGCCGATTCATTTTTTGTGGTCGCCTCTTGAAAAGTTTGAAGTATTGGAACCATACCCGACTTCTATCCGTGTTTTTGGAGTAAATCTTCGATGAAAAAGGTCGTTGATGGCCGTTTTCTACGCTATTGTTTGCGTGTTTTTGCATGTTTTCGCTCCCTTTTCGAAAACTGCAGTGTCACCTCTCTTAACTTTAAGAAATCTTAAGCGCTTTGAAAATATTTGCCGACATGCGGTCAAACTTTTTCGCCTGTTAGTCTAACATTTATACACCTTTGTTTGATTTAGCAAAAAAACGGTGGAAAGTGTTTATGTTACTCTATGATTTTTATGTAGTTTCACTATTCTAACGGTTGCTGCTGCACAAAACTGACGAAAAACTAAGTATAAAACTCGTTATGAATTGATTGGTTCATGTTTGAAAAGTATTTCCGTATTATTTTTTTTTGTTCCTCGGAATGATAAAACTTACTCTCCTAATGTTCCTCGTTGCTCATATATTTTAACAAAAATCTTATATACTAATTTTTTAAAACTGTGTACTTTTGACATTGTTTGCAATTGTCCAGCGGAGAGAAAAAGTTCGAAATGCCGGCGGTCGTCCAGCCCTCTCAGCAGCCAATCACAGCTAGCATACTATCGTAGACGTAGCCATATAATAAACAATTTCATTTTTTTAAAGATACTAAGTCTTTTTGTTGTGATAATACTTGCAGTTTTTAAAATTAGGGTTATTAGGAATGTGCAATGGAGGTTCAATTTTTGAAACAACAACAACAACGCAATGAGGCCATGTTCTTGGCTAATCAAAACATACAGAGACATGAAGGAACAGAGTGCCACAGTTTGGCAGAATCCTTTCAATGTCGCCACCTGGTAGGCCCAGTTGGTGTATAAGGCGCCATTCTGTCGTGTTGGAGGCCCGGGTTTGATTCCCGGTGCCAGACCTTCAACGAGGGTCTTAAAAGAACCGAGGAGAAGGTGCTGCCTTTGTTCTATCATCTGCAAACGGTTAGACCTTCGCGTCTTCTCGGACAAGGACGTTAAACCGTAGGTCCCGGGTGGCAGACCTCGAAGGGGACCTCGAGTCCTATTGTCTGTTCTCCCGTGACTCCTTGAGTCAAAATGTTATAAAACAAAAGCTAAAACCAAAACCAATACATTAACCCTTTTCATTACATGTCGGTAAATGTTCCTGAAATTGAAATCATTTACAACCGTAAGGGGCGTTACTAAAAAACAGCGAAATACAAAAAACAGAAAAACAAGATATTAGCAGTCACCACAAGACACAATACTCTTTAAACCAATAAAAGTAGAGATGATAAGCTGTGTCGAAAAGTTGAAATAAGTTTAAAATCTCGCACGCTGTTAATGAAAATTCCGCGGCCAGTCAACATTACCTCAGCTCAGTGTCTTAATTCATGTATAATTTTCGATTTTGCCACTTCTTTTGACTGATGTACCTGAAAACATAATTTCTCTCGTTCCGAATAGCTCGCAAGCGATAGAATTCATGGTCGATGGGTACTTCCAGATGAGTAAACATGAAATAGCCCGTTGCCGAAACTATGGGGAAAGCAAATTTTTATGCATTTAGTTCGACTCGTAAAAAGCTAGATAAACGTGCGCACGTTTGACCAGGATACGATTTTTAGTTGTTTATCCGACCTAAGCAGACGGATAGAACATGTCAGCCGATCCAAACAAAATCTGTCCAACTTAATCGGTGCAGACGACGATCTTATCATGCACTTTAATGCGCAATTTAACTCGACACATGAAAAATTTGACGTTTGTCCGCACCTGAAAGGGTTGAGTGACGGTTTGTTTTTTGGTGTGGTACTGAGACAGTGTGCCGGCAACGGCTTTGCTGTTATGCGCATGCACACATCGATGTTGGCTAGACTTCTGCTGCTGAGTAGTCGGGGCTTAGAACTAAATAAATTCTCCGCTTCTGTTATCGTTGGTAACAACTGTGACATGCTACGTCTTATAACGTTAGTAATGAACTAAGAATAGTCTTTGTTCGTCGAAAAAAGCGCCCGTAAATCAAGATAGCGGACGCAAGGAGAACTGGGGCCAGTACAAAAACTAACGTTAACTGTTGTCCTTGCCCCAGTTCCCCCAGTCGCGTGAGCCATCTTGATTTACAAGCTTCCTCGACGTCCTAAAGTTTAAGGCTAAAGAAGAAAAATCAACAAAGATAATGAATGCAGATAAAAAGCCCAGAAAAACAGACCTTCGACTTCCTATGGGGCCTAGATGAAATTTCCTTTTGTGATTTAGCTACCCTGATTTTAACAAAGTGTATTCAGCTATTTTTATTATTATTGTTATCGCACCAGCAGCCAGACAATTTTCTCGTGAGCTCACTTGATCAAGCTGTTGAGAGCGAGAAGGCAAAGGAACTCACAGACACTGTAAAAAACTTGAAGCAAACTTTTCCGCGGAAGACTCAGCGAGCACTGGAACTTGCGCAAGAAAAAGGTTCTTCGGTATGGCCGACCGTTCTTCCCATCCAAGAACTAGGCTTTGACCTTAACAAGACAGAATTCTGTGATTCCATCAAGCTGCGTTATGATTGGCCGTTCGATGACATTCCATCATCCTGTGTGTGCGGTGAAACCTTTACAGTAGACCAGGTGATGATTTGCAAACGGGGGGAAGGGGGGAGGCTTCGTAATCCAGCGTCATAGTGAGGTAAGAGATCTTGTTGAGGGCGAAGCTGGTCTCTTGAGTATAGTATGAAATAATGTGAAGGTTGAACCAGCTCCCCAAGATCGACATCTCGGGCGAACAGCTCAGTAAAGAATCCAACACAGCTAAGGACGCAAGTTTGGACATTTATGCGCGCGGCTTCTGGGAATCTCAAAGCTCGGCATTCTTTGATGTGAGGGTGTGCCACCCTAATGCCGAGTCTTAAATTAACATTTAAAGTAACAAACTCATCAATAGTTAATGTATTATAATTGATTTAAATTGACTTTAAACGTTAAAAACTCGTCAACAGTAAATGTATAATAAATTACCTCTATGTACAACAAGCTCATCAACAGTTAATGTATAATAAAATCAGACTTAATGTAACAAACTCGTCAACAGTTAATGTATAATAAATTCAGACTTAATGTAACAAACTCGTCAACAGTTAATGTATAATAATTTATTCAAATCAATATTAAACGTTAAAAACTCGTCAATAGTAAATGTATAAATTACCTCTAAGTACAACAAACTCGTCAACAGTTAATGTATAACAAATTCAGACTTAATGTAACAAACTCGTCTGCGGTAAATATATGTTCGTAGTTGGCCAAACATAAATGCATGTCAAGCACTCCAGTTCGAATAATAATATTTGCACATTTTCTACGTACTAATGTTAATCAAATTTTTTTAGCAAAATGTTCCTCGTAAATGGGGAGCACATTCCCATTTTAGTTACAGGATTAGGGATAACATGGGAAAGTTTCCCCATTTTTACTAATGCAAATGTAGGAGTTGCATTGGAAAATCTTCTCAGAATTCATTTCTCAGTTGACACAATCCCAAAAAGGATTCTGTCCCTGTATTGCACCAATATAATAGGAAAATTTTCCATTAATTAATTCCAACGTGGAAATCTTGAAATTTTTCTCTTTGCATAGCCCCGGGGAATTTCGAACCGTGAACAAGAGCCATCAAAAGGTATCAAAAATGAATGTGAAGGAGTTCTTAAAATGAAAATGAATTATATGGAGCAGATTTTTGAAACTTCAATTGTTTGACCGCAGAATTTGCTGTGTACATTGTGTTTCTATCAATTATTCTTTGTTTATAATTTTTAGCTTGTTTCGTGATTATCATGAATTGAAAAGTGTAGTGCAACATCAAAAAGTTTTGACACTTATCTCAACTTTTTATTTCATTAGAAGCAATTTTGGGTTTTGTTATTCCTAGACCTGTTCATGGGCACCCAGCATTACAAATATTTATTGTTTATTTTGATACTGAAAATAACTGCTTACTACTGAATTTATACAAAGACAACAAAATTTCAGTTTCATGCATAACTACCTACAGTCTGGGACATTTATACTGATATGAAACCTTAAAATTCAGTCAATTTACGTTTTGAGTTTTCTGTTAAGTCATATGTTGATTTCTTGCATTGAAAAGTCTTAATAGGGTCTGAAACTTACTGAAAAGACTTTGAATGGTTTTGTTTAGGTTTAAGATTATTGGATGAAAATCTAATTACTGATATATTTTTCTGTTGCTGAGGACAAAGTTTTCCTGAACAACCCCTTTTAGAAAAAACAGCTAAAGAATCCCTACATAGATTCGGTTAGTTAACTTTGTTTCGCAAGTCAAGTTTTCTTTCCCTTTTTTTATTTTGAGTTCAATTCATTGGTGGAGAAACTTTCCAAAATCAATTAAGCATTTCAGGGTTTATATGGTCAATGAGAAAATCTAATTTCTAGAAGTAAATCATTAACTTGGCACGAGGGATGTGGGGGGGGGGGGGGGGGAATTTTGGGGAAATATATTTTGGGCCC
>JAOBAT010095026.1:0-16885 GCA_026413305.1 Hydrozoanthus tunicans | reverse complement strand
TTATTGCATGCGATAGAAATTGCATCGCAGGCCCCCGCACACTCGTGCGATGTGCTGCAATTTTGATTGCATGCGACTAAAATTGCATGCTATCGCACAAGTGTGCGGTGGGCTTAAGAGCTACAATAAGCCAGCTCGGAATTTCAAATACACAAGCGCGCGTCGGGGTTAAATGAAATATTAATCAGATTTAAGAAATTCGTATTAACAATGATTTAGTAATACATAGACAAGTAAAAACAAGCCGTATAATATCCCGACATTTCGGCGGCCTCATGACGCCGTTATCAAGGGTACAAATGAGAATTTAAAAAAATTAACAAACGCGAGTTCGAGAGTTATAACTAATTTACATAGCGGAGGTGGCTACATAAATACTTTAGCACGGGTAGAATCCGTTTGCACGTTCAAACTCGGTGTTAATTGTTTCATGTAAAGCATCTCGTCGACAAGACAGTCGAATTTTTTCTTGCATTTCTCGAGAACTTTGAAACAGCTAAATAGGTCCTTAGGGACAGCACAAAGAAACAAACTTAAGAAAGAAATAATGAATTCCCATCCTGCTTCATTGCGTTTCTTTGTTAAAGTTTCATGAGTTTTACATTTTATCCCTACTCTCGCACGTGTTTCTGAAATGTCGAACTGGCTTATACAAAACACACATGAGGCTTCAATTTATTGCAACAAGTACAAACAAGACTGTGATCAATAACATAATCAAAAAGAAAATATCAATGAAAAAATTATCTAATAATACATGATTCAACGCTTAACATAAGCTTATCAATGTCGAGTCTGTTGACTTTTACTCTTGTCGAGCAATTCCTGAATATGGCGTTAATGTGAAAGTTGTTACCGTGAATTTGGATAAAAATGCGGTGAACTATGAGTTAGAGTAGTATTTTCTTCTGAGTTTCCTATGAGTATAGTTGTGAAAAACAGAAAAAAAGGCGCGCACGTAATTGGACGTTTACCGAAGGACTTTTGTCTTTACTTCTTGTTCAGTACGCACATTTGCCAAAACACGGGACTGCAAGCAGACCAATACCTTCACGTTTTAATCCCTAAAAAATACCAGGCTCTTGGTTTAACACATAAAAATACCGGACTGGCAATTTTAACTCCTAAAAAATACGACGGTCATACCTACCATCCCAATATAGGGATGTCGTTTCGTGCCGGTAACTCTAACGAAAACTTCCTAACGGTCAAAGGATTTACACAGGTTTCATTACAATTTTTTGGTGCTTCAATTCTTGTTCTATATTTTATGCCAAAGTTAAAATAGATCAACGCTTCTGCGGCAGCTAATTAAAAACGAATTGCTATTCTTTAGGAAATTGCTTGCCTGCCAAAAACATTTAACTTAATCTTGAATATTTTTATTGATAGCTTTTGCCAAGTACTGAATGGCAAAGCTGAAAGCAAATTTTGTCTTTCAATAACGATCCTAGACTTTAGGTATATTTGCATAATTTTCAGTCGACGAGAGCATCATTATTTTTTTTCCGTTATAATCAAACCACGTTCTTAATTGTGACTTTATCTTGTATAATCATGTCTTTGATCTGTATGTGCCACAATGCTTTTTAATAAACAGGCCTAGGCAGCTTTCAAAACCAAATTATGTAACGTGTCTTGGAAAAATAACTTGTATTATTCCAGCAGATAATCGTTGACAGGTCATAACTCCAGTTAGTGAATATTTTGAAAAGAAGCTCGACCGCGCCCGGAATGTCCCTGCATGTTTAAATGAAAATCTCCAGAGAAACAAGGACAGCGACAAAAGGGGAAATATTTTGATTAAGGGCGTTTACAGAGATTAAGCAATTGCTTTGGTGAAAATAATTAGTTACACATTATATAGTCAGCCACAGTAAATTGCAGCACACGTTGTGTTGGAGTCGAAATGTTTCGATATCAAAAAAGCGCGCACAACGTTGATTCGATGGTTAAATTTCAAGAAAATGCTAATGAATTTGTAACTAAGAAACGTTAGATTTAATATTTCTTCCTAGAAAACCAGAAACTGTTAGCTTCGGCTACATTAATTTTGAATTCTAATTGCTAATGATCGTTTAACTTTAATGGGAATACTTGGACCATGAAAAAGTTGTATATTATTCATGCTGTTGACTGTTATGTGATTCAAACGGTAGCTGTAAAGATTTGCTGGTTAAGAACGAAAATTGAAGCATTGCAACAACGCAATTTATAGTCTATAAATCATGGTTTAAGTCTTTTGAATCTCGTCTCATTAAAGTATTTTACATTCGCGAAACATGTAGTTTTAAAAGCTGTAAACGAAGGTATTGTTTCCAATTTGCATGCATAACCATTTTTTGGTTCAAAAACTTAATTATTTATCACAGTTTATCTATTGATACTAATCGTAAGATCAACTTAAATTTAACTACTTGATAAACTGTGCTTTCTAATGAGTATAGAGGAAATTTGAAAATCTGTTTCTAAATGGTAAAC
Source organism: Hydrozoanthus tunicans (assembly GCA_026413305.1). Classification (NCBI taxonomy): domain Eukaryota; kingdom Metazoa; phylum Cnidaria; class Anthozoa; order Zoantharia; family Hydrozoanthidae; genus Hydrozoanthus; species Hydrozoanthus tunicans. Next base: position 14,404 of record JAOBAT010095026.1, on the reverse strand, counting down.
AACTGGTCTCGGTTGATGAAAAGAGATATTTGTCGAAGGCAATTTTAGCCTGGGTGACAAAATGACTTTCTATATAGAGTCTACGCACTTAGTATGGCTTCATTCAGTTACTGATGAAGAAATTTGTCTTGCTACTCAAGAAAATTTGGTTTACACAAAGAATTTTATCACTTTAGTTCCACTCTATATCACTGGAGTTAAACCATGTTTTTCTGCTTACTAATCAAAATTTCCCTAAGAACCAGACGATATAAGTTTGACTGATAAAAAATTAATAGGTTCAGGGAGAAAATCTGTCTTAAAGCTGATTATGTGAGCACATGAACGGGTAACTAGCAGCTGTTAAATTCTGTTACCTTGTAAATTACCACATATCTGGTTTACTGTCCTTTACTAGACAAATTAGTTTCGACAAATATCAACTTGGTAGAAGCTTACAAATTGCCAAAGCGGAGCGGCTTCAAAAGTTGACAATTTCTTTCTCAAAAGAGCAGCGATGCGTTTCGTTCAAGTAAGACTTGACTTGAAGAAAACTTTTTGAGCTTGAGTTTAATTCAAGGCTTCAAATTTCACGTTGAAGTAGTTTCTAAGTTGTCTGCTTTGGGGAAAACCGAAGAGTTCGACAAGTCAAAGGCCGGGAGAACAACTGCACGAAACCGTACAATTGAAATCAAATTTCAATCATGAACAAGTTCTTGGTACAAAACTGAACTGACTGATCAAGACTGAAAACTTGCTGGGACGATTACTGATAATTCCAAAAACAGAAGTCTGTAGTATCTGCGAATGACCTTCAAATTTTTCTGAAAAAAGTGTGTATATGTAATGGACAGCATTCACAAAAGGTGTGTTGTGTGATTCAATTTTCATTTTGGGTAAAACACAAAACACAAGGTTCAAGGACTCTAGCTGGCAAAATCGTCAATCAAAAACTCTTGGTTCAAGTTGAGAAGAGAGTAAAAAATATTTTGAACAAATGTCCTAGCCATAGAGTGGGATTGTTTAATTTTTGACTTACAAGAATTGAGATATCAGAAATAGACGGTACCAAACTGCCGGGAATTGGGACTAAAATCTAAACCGTAAAAAACAATACTTCAGCCGGGATAATTTTAAAGATATTAAAAAATCAGCAGCTCACCAGAGAAGATGCAGACTGAAAACTAGTATTATGACAGTGGAATTAATATAAGACAAATCGAGGTGTTAATTGCAGTGCAAACCACAAAGCCAAGAAACCGATCTCGATTATGTATTGCGAATATGATAATGACACTTACAAGCACTCTGCATTCTTCGTAGTGTTGATTGCACAAGAAGACAGTTTGCCTTAAACAAGGATCAAATTTTTGTATTTGTGAAACTTTTTTTCAACAAACTTGCTTAATCTAAAACAATCACAATCTTTTAATTGGGTTTTTTGAGGACAAGATTTAATCAAGAGGAAAACGTGACTTAGGTGAAGGCATCAAGTCTAAAGAAATGTAATAGCTTTTGTTGTCGAGCGACTCGAAAAAACGAAAATGGAGCAAAACTACGCTTTTTCACAGGAGAACAACTACACAATGTTAACGCCATGCAAGCTGTCGCAAAGTTTTACGACAGTATTCATCGGTATTCACATTTTTGTAGCTATTCTAGCATTTTTTGGAAACATTTTCGTCTGTGTTGCAATCGCCTGTTTGCGCGCCCTGAGAGGTCCGTATTTCTGCCTGGTTTCAAGTTTGGCGATTGCAAATCTGTTTATGGTCCTAATCGCTGCTGTGCAAGTGGTTCTAGCAACCCACTTAAGGAAGTACCTAGTGTTCGACTTTCATATCCTGTCAGCGGTTGCCTTTGCCCTTTTATGCATCATTTTTTTGCACATGGCCACTCTCTGTTTTGAGCGCCTTCTTGCAACAAAATGCACATTGAGGCATAAGATTTTAGTAACGCGCAAGCGAGTGAAAGTCATATCTCTTGTTTTGTGGTTTATAGGTATTGTGGGCTCAATTGGTGTACATTACTTTCCCTTTATCTTCACAAGCAGCGAGCGTCGAGCTAACATTCAGTTCTACGAATCTTTCTACCCTTCTATTTGCACTAATACTCACATAAACCAGGCGGGAGAAGATGACAGTCTTATCCACAACCCCTATTCGCTTTTCTTAGACGTGTTTTACTTGTTTATCCCAGTATTAATAATGTTAGCTTTCTCCAACTACATTTACAATGCAGCCTGTCACCAGAACGAGGTCTTAGAAAGAGAGGCAAACGTTGAGAGAAAAATGCTTAAAAGACATGAACTCAAGCTCGCCAAAACTCTTGGCCTTATGGTCGTTGTCTTCTTAATAACTGTTTTGCCGCATACTGTATCTGCAGTCTATCTTCATTTTCAAACAAGTGCTCTCTATAGCCAAGAAACAGAAAACAGAATGCAGATTCTAACACTGTTTTCATTAACCGGGACTTGTGGCTGTTTCAACCCTTTTATCTTTATCTGGATGATTAGAGCGTTCAGAAAACCGTTCGCTTGTTTCCTAACTCGATGCAGATGCCGACGCAAATCGGCGCCGACCAGAGAGAGGGTAACCATGGTTACAAAATCTGAATCGCGCGAACTTAATAACTGCGTAAGTCACTCCTCTCTTGAAAGCGGAAAAATTAAACTTTGGTCAGAGATTGATCGGAATCTACTTTGTTGAATAAATACCAGCCGTGAATACAAAACACTGCGCTTAATTTTTCAATGGAATTGAGTCAAGATAAAAGACTTCAAATCGCCTCATCGTTAATCTGGGGCAGTAGTCTGGACCTGGAAAATAATTCAAAAAACCTTTGGACGACGAGGCAGTTGGGTGGTGACGGTCTAAGAATATTGCTATTCTGAGCTCAAGTTCAAAAATGAGCCTTAATCCTTATACACAACAAAACCACACAAACAATGCAACTTTCACTAGCTTTTTTGAAGCAGCACAGCTCTAACCTTCAGAAAACACGTCATTTATTTGCTTGGTGTTTGTCGGCCGTCCAATATACAGTATTTATAACGAATATAAATCTGAGTGCGAAAATCGAGTACGGGTTTAAATATTGTCAATAATAGACGCGACTAAAAGTAACACAAACTTTGCACCCTCTTCGAATAAACGTGTAGAATACTATAAGTATGGTAGCAGTTGTTTCTTTGAACCTTTATTTCTACGGTTTGACAACTTTTGTTGCTACACGAAATAAAAGAAACTAAGGGAAACCTTATGTCTTTGTCTATGTTTTGTTTGGAAAAAAGGCGAGTGTTGAAATAACCTTTTTGTACACGGCAAAGAGAAACTGGGAAATTTATTGCGCGAGTTCATAAGATGGCCGAAAACAACAGACACTGCGTGGCTAATGAAACAAACGCGCGGAAAACTAGATACTTTCTGTGCGTTAACGATACGAGTTTTCTTCTACTAACAATGAACATGTCACACACCAATGAAAAACCTTGGAAGACCTTATATATTACTATGAAGTGAGACTCTTGCTTAATGGCAACTTTAGTGGTTTGTTAAGATCAGCTGTATGGTTCAGTGATAAACGTTTGACACTGAACATTCCAAAATCGAAATTTATTGTTTGGAACTGCTCGATCTACGAATTTCAAAAGTGCACAATCTATCTGTACCCAGTTGAATGGTAAGATCTCTCGAAAGAACTAAAAACTTCAAATATCTTGGTGTCATAGTTAAATGATACATGTCCTGGGTTGACTCAATATCTAAAAGATTAACCAAACGATTGGTGTAGATCCGAAGGGTTTCTAAGATTGTTCCATTCAGTTTTAGAGTAACTCTACATAAAAGTCTTGTTGCTCCACTCTTACGGTGGTATTATTTGGTGAGATAAAAGCAATGATAAACTTATGTAGGACATGCCATTATTGCAGAACAAAGCTGCAAAGGCTATGTTCAGTTCAGGAAGTGATGCACTAACATTGTTAAACCTGAAACCTCTATTTAAAAGGAGAAAACTAAGCCATTTAACAACTGTGTATAAATGTTTAAATAATGGAACTGATTTTGACTTTGATTTTAAATTGAATTCTAGGTATCACAATTACAAAATATTTTACATCCTAAAACTTCTCAAACAAACTTTGGACAGCAACAGTTTGCATACCAAGCTGCTAATGAATAGAACAATTTAGATAATCCTCCTCTTTAGCTCAGTTTAAATTCTATAATTATGATTGCTCCTTATCAGGGCTCTTATGTTATATTTCAATATGTATTTATAATCTTTTATATATTACATTTTAATTTTATTTGCAGGTCCCAACTGAAAATCGCTCATGCGAGTGGGCCTCTGGAGAAAATTGTTATTATTTTTATAATTACTTACAAACACACACATGCTTCTATCAATCAATGGTAATACTTGTAAATACTGCATGTACCATGAATCAACTTGTCTGGTAGCAAGATTTCATCTGTGCTTGCCATAAAGTCTGGATTCACTCAACTGCAACAGCTTATTTGCTGCAAAGCGAGTTTGTATGTGGGCCCGTGGAAAAATGTGAAGTATCACTTTTCATCCTGTGCAGTGAGACAAATAGGAGGGTTTTGCAGCTCAAATAACAGTACCTTAAAGCATGTCAGCTTGTTTTTTTTTGTTTCTATAAAATAGTTTTTAGTTGTTTGATTCTAATTTGCAAATTCCGTCAAATCCCATAATGCCACATTTCTTTCCTGCTAGCTTACAACCAGCAATAACTGCATCTTGTACAGTCCCTCCCCTCTCTAGGGAATCTATGACACCTGCAATAAAAGTATCTCCTGCACCAAGTGTGTCAACCACGTTGCTAGGAGGATAGCTGTCACTATGAATATGGTACCCACTGGGGGATATCCCATCAGCCCCTGTGGTCCCCCAGGTACAAATAACAGTGGCTCTGCAATGGAGTTTTTCATTGAATGCCTTCACTGTATCTTCTGCATTGTTAAAACCAGAAAAAACAGCAAAATCTTTGCTTAGAAAGACCACATCACCAACTGACACCAACTTTGAATGCTCCATTCTCGGTTTTTCAACTTCAACAGAAACTATTATTCTTTCATTTTGAGAGATCTGACTGTTGTAGCTTCTTATTCTCTCCGCCATTTTTAAAATTTCATCAACATTGTTCCTCCCTTCGAAATGAATCCATCTATAGTTGTCTAGATTTATCTTGTGAAAGTCTGCTGCCGTTAGTTCAGGTAAATTGTTTCGTGAATGGACAATAGTTCGAGAACCGCTCTTCTGACTTATAATTGCACAAGAAGTCGGGAATCCACAGTTTTCGTGATACACACAGTTCTCGTATTGTATTCCGTGTCGTTTGAGCTCATTAAGCACAAAATTTGTCTCGTATCCGGTTGAGAGAGTGCCGAAAAACTCGCAGCTCCAGCCAAGCTGTGCTAAAACAGTAATTGTGTTTGCAGCATTTCCCCCTTTTTGCCTTGTCTGACTGATAGCTCTTACATCTTCATCTTCGCCTGGGTAGTGATCGCAAACGTTTATGATGTCTAAACAAATAAGACCAATACTCAGTATCCGCTTTTCACCCAGTTTAGGATTCTCATTTTCTCTAATTGTCTCCGCCATATTGGATGTGTGTGTGTTCCACATACCGAGAGGGACTGAACACTAACTTGTCAAAAGTGAAGATGGCGGAGGTTAGACCAGGAATTTGAATGATGTGATGGTTGAAGGGACTCTCTCCTTTTTTTTAAAAAAAACAAAGAGAACAATGAGGCCCCCTCCAGTAGTAACAGGAATTTCTCCTGCAGAAGGACCACCAGGGACAAGGGTGATTATTCGTGGAGAAAATCTTGGCCTTGATGCGAAAGATGTAGTAGGTAGGTGGGAACAAATCGATCTTGTAGTTTCAATTTTGCTTTTTACTTGCTTTCTGATACAGTGCTTTAAAAACATGACAGCGTGATTATAAAGACCATATTTTTTCTCTTGAGGATCTCTGTTTATAATGCGTGAAATAAGAGAGTCGTTTTTCGTAGTAAGTGTATACATTACGAATTTCATAAACATGATAAATCTTAAGATTTCGCTCAAAACCAATTTCATTATTGAAAGAACCTTAGTAACACTGTTCTGAATAAACAACGAAATATAAAGTCAAGATTTCAAACTATTCCGACACTGAATTTTATTTCGAAGGGTTGACTATTTGTGGAGCCAATTGCCTTCTGTTTGTCGACTACAAGTCCGCGAGCAAGATTATTGCCAGAACAGGAAAGGCTAAACCAGGGAAGGGGGATGTGATTTTGAGCACAAAGTCAGGAGGTGCAGGTTCTTGCACTGTGCAGTTCAAACTTCAGACTGTAATACCAGGTGCGATTTTCAAACAATATAGAGATACAGTTTTATTGATGTTCATCTGATCATCTTGTTTGTGCCACACAAATTGCTGCCAAACAACTTTTAGTTGTAAATCATTTACTGTTTTGGTTTTGGGACATGCACTGTAAATAAAAGCTTGCGTTTTAGTTGGCGATGCAGAGCTGGGGTATGTGTATATACTGTGGAATCTTGAACAATAAAAATGGAGTATTCTCATTCAAAAATTATTAAAGGATGGTTGACACAAATGATGCAAAGATTATAATATATATACAGATTATCTTAGTATCTATCACTTTTGTCATTATTCTTTCAATGTATAAAATACTATTAACAAACTCATTATAGCACTGACGAAGGCAGAAGTTTTTGCCAAAACATGTCAGTTCAGAAAACCAATGTTGTCATATTTGTGTTAAAAAATTATATATTAATATTTCTGTTCACCATAAGTATGTGTATCAGTCAACTAACAGTCCAGAAGCAAGGCAATGTCTGTGTGTTGCAGACTTCTTAATAATTGCATAATTAACAATGATAACAAAACAAAGCAGATACATCGCATATATTATGGTGGTGTGCTCACTTGTGAAATCTTTTATTTTTCCCAGGAAAGATTAATTAACTTTGTATGTTTGCCCTATTGTGTACATAGTAGTAGTACATCCTCTGCTTTATTACATGCATGGCTTCAGTTCTTGGTCAATAAGAGAGAATAACAGTTATCTCAGTGTGCATGTTTGCACTAGTTAGAAATCAGTCAAATTATAACTTTCCCAGTATGGGAAGCTATTGAATGGTTTTTCAACCAATCATTGTGTTTGATTTTGCTATTGGTCCTATATATTGGACTTGTAATGTAGTAATGATAGTTATTGTAAATGTAAATTTAATTCAATTAATGTGAAATTTTTTGCTAACAATTTTGAGTGCTATGTGAAATGATATTATCTTTAGGCATCATAATGGCAATGATAAAAGCTGTAATTTATAACTAAATAAATATGATTCCAGAATTGTATGATTGTATTAAGCTTTTTGTTGGATATAATTAGATCCCCTTCGAGAGTCAGCTGTCTGGATTGAAGAAGTTGACCTTGAGGAGCTAAGAGCAACCAGTGGCTCAGCTCGGCCAGTGTCGCCTCAGATTTCAACTAGCCATGACCCTCTTGGCATCGCTATAGATATATTTGGGTGGGTGAATCATGGTATTGCTGAGTTAGCAGTAGGACATACAAAGTAATGAATTTGCTCAAAATTGTCTTGCACTTAGGAAAATGTGGCATTATGTACAAATTTATGTATTGTGGTGTTCGATTGCCTATGAGTATGCCAGTTGTGACTGGAAAATCAAACTACTAGCACATGACAGTAAAATTATTTTTACTCTGTTGAATAACCCATACACTCAGTAACAAACACATATTAAAGTAATAATGATGATAAAGGTAAAAATATTAATGATAATAATTTGATTTAATATAAAATGAAATAGTGTTTGAAAGTATTCGACTTGCTTTTTTAAATTTCTTAAATTTTTTCTGACTTTGTGAAAATCTTTATGTAATATGGTAAAACTTTAAACAGTGTAATTGCCCCATGTGATGAAAAGTTTACAACCGTGACCCCCCAATCTTTCCCAAATATGCCCCTATCCTTTCCCCCTAACTTTTTCTTACCAATGGGGAAAAAAAGAATTGACAGTTACTGTAGCTCTCCAACATCTGTTTTTGTTTAAAATATGTAAAATAAAAAATTAGATGACTTAATATATGTACAGTTAAAAAGGTTAGTCATATTATTGATAAATAAATTTTGAAAAATGTTTAGAAATAATGAAAGAATAATTGTTGGAAACTACTAACAACAAAAACAACAACATCAATGATAATTTATTGTACCCTCATTCATACTTAATTATTTTTTTATAGAAATTACACTACTTAGGGTACCAACTTCCAAAAATAACTTTAAAGCTAATATTGCATTGTCAAGATAATTAATGGTGAATGTATTTTTTTCTATTTTCTCAATGGATATTTCTAGATATGGAAAATTTGCAGAGGAAAAGTTAGAAGAAATATATCCTGAAGGAAATGGGAATATCTTGGCTGAAAACTTCCACCCAGCCTGGTTTCTGCTAGAAAAACACTCAGACACAGAGTAAGTTCAAAAACCAGAAATCTCCCAAGAGCAGAGGTTCTGCCATAGAAATGTCTTCAAAACATCGTTTTGAGTTCCTTTCCCTTGTTACAGAATTAATTCCTGCTGATACTGGAGCCATTGTAGAATTTGACTGCAGGAGACATTAGTTTATCAAATCCCTTTAAAACTAGCCTTGTTCAATTATCATAACTTTGATTATTATTTGTGCCAAACTTGGATTGGTGATCTACTGTATCTACCTTGTGATGTACATCATCAGCCCAACTTTGGCTTAAACTCTGCTAAAGGCTATGGATTTGCAGCAAATTTTTTTTAAGAAATGCAAACTTGCCAGTACCACTAATGACGCCACCAGCCGAAAACATTAGATATTAATACCTTGAGAATCATTATTTAAGACAACATTTTTTCACTGCTCTTCCTCATTTACAGCTAGATCCATATACTGAATTAATAATATTGTTCATTTTCTAGTCAGGCACTTTACATTTGGTAGACTTTGCAGGCCCATAGGAAGAGGGAGGATGTGGTGGGTGTGCTCACCACCCTCCCCCCTCCCACAGGTGGTGAAGATCCATATTTTTGTTGACCAGCTGTTTGCAGAAACAACATCATCCTCTATGTTTTTCTAAATTGATTTTTTGTTCAAAGATCAAAATTTTGAATAGTATCCAGGTTTTTGAGGTTGTTTTTACTGCCTGTTTTATATTTCAATATCATACAACTTGATTTTCAAAATGTCCTGGGAAGCATACCCTGAGAATAAAGTATGATCGAAAGGCTGAGTATGTGCATCTGTATTCAGATAACTGGTAACAAGATCTTTAAAAGTCAGTAAGTTATATTTCGGCAACCTTCATGCCATCATCAGACTAATAATAATTACAGAGTTGGTGAAATATATACAGTAGTTAGAATAATATATGCAGAGTGAACAAAAAATGAACAAAAAGAAAAACTAAAACTAATTAAACAAAGCGAGTTCGCAGCTAGCCTTCAGCCCGAGATTTAAAGAGGGCTTCTGGTGCTTAATATGGAAAGCTTCTTTATAGAGAAGAACATTCCAATTATTGCCTGGTCTAGAACAGTATAACTATATACTTTTAACTATATACTATATTAACTATATACTTTTAACTACTAACTTTTAAAGATCTTGTTACCAGTTATCTGAATACAGATGCACATACTCGGCCTTTTGTTCATACTTTATTTGCTGAAATTGTCAGTTGGAAAAGGCTTCTGGCATACCCTGAGACTTGTGGCTTTGGTGCTTGTTTGGTTTCTCTCCCTGTTCTCCTCCCCTCTGGCACGAGGTTTACTTTTCACTGTTTGGATCAATGCAGTACATGTTAAGTGATCTTGGCCCAATAGACCAACGCACAGCCTCCTGAACAGCTCTGGTAATTATCTACCCACTGAACCATAAGTTCAGCTAGAAGATCGCTCTGAAGATTGTGTACAGCAATCAAACTTTTTAAAGTGAGAAATGGACTTCAGATGTTCAGTTATAACTGCATGCAGCTGCCATAACGTTGTTGCCATACTTTTGATAGTAGTATTTTGCCTCAAGTTAACCTTTAAATAGTTATGTGGAAAAGTTGATGCTCTGATCAAATAAACATTAAAAATAGGATAAATTGGATTAACAACACAAAGTTTGTGGAAGGCTCCGGTGTGTTGCATGTGGTGACTGAACTTTATTTTTATACCCAATTGATAGCTTTGAAACCCTGAAAAATGGACTGCATTATCTAAAGCACGAGGAATCACGCAGAGCTACAGGCCCACTTGCATTTGTGAAAGACAACATTGCTACATTCATGGATGCCCTTGATACGTTAAGAGGTAAGCGAGTTTAACTTGCAGTTTTTAGTTTTCACTTCTCTAGGGAAGTTGGAAAAGCCAACCAAATTTTTTAGACTTCGTGGGCCTTTTTTTTATTTCCTTATCCAATAAGATGCAGAGATCTTAAAACTGTTTGCAGATGTTAAAGCAAAAGCAGTATACACTCTCTCCAGTTATTTTAAAACCCAGAATGAAGGTCTGGCACCGGGAATCTAATTCAGGCCTAGAATAATCTATGGGGAAAAGAAACAAAGAACGATTTGAATGTTCTTGAAAGGCCCAAACAAATTCTAAAAGGTTTGGCGAAAATAATTTTTTGCGAACTACTGTAGGAAATAGCTACGTAATGGATACACCGATATACGTCAAGGTTCTTCAACAGTTGAATTGATGGTTGGAACTATGTTTGAAACGTATTGTAGTAGGAATGACTTGAATCACTACAGATTTGTTATGGCTATTCAACAGTTCAGTTTTGAAGCTTGTATTTTACACAAAGCACATTAAATAAAAAATAATAGTATCAAGTTGTGATCAGGTTGGTCAAGTTTCACTTCAAGTAGTTGGGGTACTTTGATATTGCTAAGTTAATTGAAAATTGTTAAATTCCGGGCTCAAAGTGGGCGACCAACTGGTTGCAAATGCGACTAACTTTTTAAAAATGCGCCTAAAAAATCGAAGTTAGTCGCATAACTGCACCTAACGTAAATATTGAAGTGCGATTGAAAAACCGCAGCTAGTTATTCACATTCACGAAGATTGAATGTCTTTGTAAAAGTTGTAAACAATGAGAAAAGCTGTTTTCCACTGTCTCTTGTCTGGTTTTTATCTTTTTTTTTATCCGCATTTGTCGGTGATCGCCTTGCAACCCTATCGTTGCCAACTATACACAAATGGGTACTTCGTTTATGTTCCTTGAAAGAGTTCATGCATATTCCGCTGTCTAAGATAACTAAAGGCTTTTGAGCCTTTGCGCCTAAAATTTTGGAAATGCGCCTAATTTTTGAAAGTTAGTCGCAAAAATGCGCCAAGAAAAAATGACGAACTTTGAGCCCTGAAATTTCATTTTTATATTAGCTTGTTGTTGTCAGTATTTGAGTTAGTTTTGTCTTGGCACTACCTGAATTTAGACTTGCAGAGGAAAATGCTGAAGGATGAAAGCACTTGTGAAGGAGGATCTATTGCTGAGAAACTGGAGAGCATTCTGCAAGGTAACCGATTGAACTACTGACTAAGAGTACACGTAAATAAAGTGGTAATCTAGTTCTCTCTTAAATTTTATGATATATGATATCATATAAGAAAGTCTAAATCCATGTATTTTATTTTGGGAAAACGGTGGTAAGATTTTTGTGTTTGGGATTTTCGTGTGCTGTTTTTGTTGCTCAAACGTTTTGGACCTGAACAAATTTTCTTGGCTTGGATGATGACGAACTCAGAAGACTGAAGTTCGTACCTGCATGATTTGCCAGAAGTAATGGAGGACAAATTAACGAGCTTGACTGTAAAATGAACCCTCATCTTAAAGGGATCCTCCACTGTTTATAACATTCTTGGTTTCAAACGAAACGTTCTTTAAGTCTTCGTCTATATCAGCAATTCACACTTGATAATCTTTCTTCATGGTTGTTCAAACTTAATTTTGTATCCACTGTAGGAGCTCATAAGATACGGGTTTCTGTACCAGGATGTTCTAACTTCGCTGCATCTCCCTTGTAGGAGCTAGCAAAAATGCAGATGCTTTGTTCCAGGATGTTCTAAGCCGAAAGGATGATGCAGATAGAACGAGGAATGCCTTGAACGTTCTTCAAAGATTTCGGTTTCTGTTTAGCCTTCCACAGAACATCGAGAGAAATATTCAACAGGTTAACAGATAAACAATTTTTTGTTTGTTTCTGTTATCATTTTTTCTTATTCGTGATACGTGTTTCCTTTCTTGAGCCTAAGTGGCTCATTACGCCGGCGCTTATCGATGGTTTCCATAGTGATAAGTAGATGAGAGTCTTAGAATCTCCCTAGAAAGGACACTAACCTTAAATAGTTTGTGGGTTTATAGCTCCCAGTGGAACTGGTGCTCATATTTTATAAAGCTCAGTTGACTGAAACAAGTCGAGTAAAGTGTCTTTTTAAAGGACGCAACACCATGATCTTACCAGTGCCCAGTTGTTCAAAGGCCGATTAGCACTAACCACTACGTCCTTGTTAACATTCTTGAAGAGACTAATAGAGCTGTACTTTTGGAAAATACAAGGTTTTATCGTTTAATCTTAACAGAATTGCATGAGAACCGTAAACCTTTCCTTAGAAAAGAAAATCCTGCTTGAATTTTGGCTTTATCCAGGGTTAAAGTTAACAAGTCTTTGAACAACGCAACAATGGTGAATATGTTTTTGAGCCAAACATCTTAGCTTCTTTTGAATACCTGCCGAATCGGGGTTCTTTTCACTGCAAGTGGCTGCAGCTCGAACGAATATCGAATATGCGATGCGACACGAAGTGAATGTGCAGTAATACATGTCAAATCATTATAAACATTTTTAATAATCTTTTTTCCTGTTGCTAAAATGTGTTTGCTAAACTTTAGGTTTCATTTTTACCAACTCTGTCGTTTTGTTCGAAATCGAAGGTTGCTGAAGGTAGAAAGAACTCATCAGAAAGAACTAAAAGATTCCTTCATTTTACAGGGCAGTTTACAAGTTTATTTTATGCAAAATTTACAAAGTATTTCATAGAAATAATTTCAAAGAATTTATTTCTTGAATTTTGGCTTAACCCAGGGTTAAAATTGAGCAGCCTTTGAACAACCTAGCCCTTGGCTCAAACTCGTCACCCCAGGATTACTAGTCAAACACGCTAACCGCTTGGCCACTGCACCACCAGCAATTGAAATTGTTAATTTGGGGTCGAAGCAAATACCTTGCTGTTTCGTGTCAATTGTTGCTATTGTGGTTGAGTCATAGTTGACTTTGTTTTGTTTTTGCCGACCGAATTTGACTGTAGATTTGTTTTTACAGGGCGACTATGAGATGGTTATTAGCGATTATGCCAGAGCTAAATCTCTCTTTGCGGAAACAGACATCAAGACGTTCAAAAAAGGTACACTTCTGGTTTTACCTGTACTCACTTTCTGCTTATTGTTATTCACAACAAAATTATAGAACATGTGGTTTTCATTTCATAAGTAAAATGTTAGAGTTAAGACATTTATCTAAACCCTTTCTCAGTCCGGTGCTTAACTCTGATCTCGGTAGTAATAAGCGCATGAAAATCTTTGACTCTCTCAGGACCGGACACTAATCGGTCGCTGGTTGGTCCCCAGTGATACTTATTTATACAGCTGAGTCAACTGGAACTATTCGGGTAAGGTGTCTTGCTCAAGAACATAACAGGGTTGTCTGACCAGGACTTGAACTCGCGACCCTAGGTATACAAGTCGAATATGCTAACTGCTCGGCTACTGTTCCACTGACATTTTGGGATTCTCGTTTCAGCTTCGTATCGTTTGTGTGGAGCAGTTTTACGTTTGCTGAAACGCGATCTTGATGTCAGTTTTAGGCCTTTACAAGCAAAATCTAAACAGCTCTTATGTCTCTACTAATAGTGTTGCAGGAGGTAGAAACAAAAATTGAAGGCTTCAGACTTCATCTGAAGAACAAGCTGCACGACTTCCCTACGCCCCCAGAGGAACAAAAAAAATTCATCAGGTATTATATAGAAGATTAGGCAGAGACAATATGAACGATATATATTCTCAATGAGACTAATACTTTCAGAAAAGAAATATTCGAGGGTTTGCTCATGACACTAGAAATACCATCTTTTAACTAACAAGTACATTTCACCGTAAATCCTCACCCTCGAGAATTTCTGGTAGAACACAAATAACCAGTATGGTGATTTTGGTACTATTGAAATTATTGCACAGTTAAAAACGTTTTAGTATTTTAAAAGAAGATTAGAAAGGAAGTTTAAGAATTCAAATCTATAATTTTAAGCAGTTTACTAGCAAAACACGCACGTGTATTCATAA
>JAOBAT010095015.1:0-12387 GCA_026413305.1 Hydrozoanthus tunicans | reverse complement strand
TGCTAAGGATCCATGTGAGTAGATACTTTGCTAAGGATCCATGTGAGTAGATTCTGTGCTAAGGATCCATGTGAGTAAATACTGGGCCAAGGATCCATGTGAGTAAATACTGGGCCAAGGATGCATTTGAAAAGATGCCGAGCCAATGATCAATTTTACTAAAGGGTTTTACTTTTAATCAATAATTTGGAAAAATAAGCTTTACAGGGACTTTTATTATCAAACACTTGTTCCAGAAACTTGTCTTTGGCTTCCTCTTGTCTTTACTATAAGCTTTGCCAGTATTGTTACCGATAAACCCCGATAACATGAACCCTCTATAACTCGATTCCCCGATAACTTGAACCCTCTATAACTCAAATTCTCCGCTAACTCAAAGCAAAACTGATTTCCACCTTGGATTTGCCTCATGTTATTAACTGTAGTTTTAAGCCCTATCACTCCAAACCTCTGAAACTTGAGGTATATTCGATTTCCCTCTGCAATTCGAGTTAACGAGGCTCAATTGTACTTTTGAACAATTTGTTTCAGCTGCTCCAATAACCATTGAGCTGGTTGGCAAGCAGGTGAAGGTCAGCAGGAACATGGCCATTTTCATCACCATGAACCCTGGCTATGCAGGCCGTTCTAACCTGCCCGACAACTTGAAGAAGCTCTTCAGGAGTCTCGCCATGACCAAACCAGACAGGCAGCTCATTGCAGAAGTCATGCTCTACTCCCAGGGATTCCGCACTGCGGAGAAACTTGCAAGCAAGATCGTACCATTTTTCAAGTAAGCATAGATTTAATACTGTTACATACGGCAAGCACTCACTGAAATTCTTAGGACCAAGGTTATTGGGAAAACTTTCCTCGGAAGAAAGATCAGCAAAATCTTTGAGCGAACTTAAAAGAAAGACTTAACAAACTTAGTAGATGCGAGCTGTAAGGGTTGTACCCTCAGTTCAACATGACATGTTTATGTTTCAATTTTAATTAACTCAGTTTTTATCCCTTTTATCTAATTTATCTTTTTCTAAGTTTTTTACACCAAGGTTTTACACTTAATATACATAGATTTTTCACAAATTTTCATACGTATTTCTTATATTGACTGCTACCATAATTATATACATTTCTTTTTTTTTCTTTTAATATGTATTTATTAGTAGTGTAACTTAGTCTGTGTCCCCTAATTAGTATGTGTTTTAGCAGGCTACATGGTTTGACACGTTAATAAAGGTTTCATTTCATTTCATAGGAGTGTGTGTATCGAAATCATGGAATTTAGGCTGTTAGAAAGGTTTTTGAAAAAGAAGAGAATTTTCATTTGTTTCATTGAAGCGTTCTTTTGGTTGCTACGATATTAAGGTTTTTCAAATAATCAAATTATCAAAGTTGTGACGTCAAAGTCGGGAATCCAGTGAGAGAATTGCAAATCGACTGTTATCTCCATAATATGTGTTCGTGTTTTTAGTGCAAAGTTTCAGGATCATTGATCTAGTATTACTACAAATCATTTTTATACTTTCCAAAACTTGATAAAACGACTTCTTCATTTTTTCATTGTTAAAATTGGATACAGTTAATGTTCAGTAAGTTCAGAGATAACAGTGGTTTTAAAATGTTTATAATTGTGGCCATGTATTAGAAAAAAGTTTTTTTGCTCTCCCTGAATAAAGATTTTTAATGGGTTTGATAACGCGGAAGGAAAAAGACCAAAAAATTATTCTCCTGTTGTAGGCTGTGTGACGAACAACTGTCCAACCAGTCTCACTATGACTTTGGTCTTCGAGCCTTGAAGAGTGTGTTAGTTAGTTCAGGAAATGTGAAGAGGGACCGGATTCAACGCCTTAAGGAGGAGCTACAGGAGAAGGGAGAGAAAGCAGATGAAGCCGCCATCTCAGAGGGACTCAACGAACAGGAAGTATGTTTCCTTATTTAGAAATTCCAACCCTTCCCACAATCCACAGAGGTTGAAGAACCTGCTACGTCAAAAAGTTTGTTTGAAATACTAAATAGTGTTGTCCAAAGTGGTAAATACAACATGTAGATTCAAGTGAGGACTTAAAAATGCAAACGGGGAACAATAAACCCACGCAAAGAGAAGAGAAAAGATCTCTAACCTCGGTGGGATTCGAACCGGTATACGTCACTCTAATCAACAGGCCCACAGGGTAAGCTGGGAGTTCAATTGGTTAGAGCGACGTAGATCTGTTTCATATGTCGTAGATTCGAACCCCACCAAGGTCAGAGATTTTTTAATTACGTTTGTGGGCGTTTATGGGGCCTTTGATATTGCAGTAGATTAGTGAAACCCAGTTCCCAGTGTCAAGTCCTCACTTGAATTTATATGTTGTACTTCAAACCACTTTGTAGTTGCTATTAATATTACTAGCTAGCGTTTAAGACTTTGCCACTTATCAAGAATAAGTAGTAAGACTGGCTTTGGAATTATGCAATAAAAAGGTTAAAACTTTCAAGTTAGGAAGTTGTAGAATATGGTTAGTGTTTAACTGCTAACGTTTGTTTTGCTTTTGGTTGTCAGATTCTGATTCAGAGCGTTTCGGAGACGGTTGTGCCCAAACTAGTGGCTGAAGACATCCCATTGTTGCGAAGTCTTCTGAGCGATGTGTTTCCAGGAGTGAAGTATGAAGGCGGACATATGAAGAAGCTTAGAGAAGAGATACGCAAAGTGTGCACAGAGAACAACCTCACATACGGCGAAGGAGAAGAACAGGGCGCTGCTTGGGTACAAAAGGTGGGTAGGTTTGTTGGAACATATCTGTCTCGTTGGGTACCAATCAGAGTGGATTAGCATAAAGTCAGATAGAAATTAAAGTATTCTTAGCAAGGTGGAAACTAAAAAATATTGACCTGTTCTTAAATTTGGTTTACAAAGGAGTCAACAGAGGGTGCATTGTTCTAGCTAGGCGAGTCATATAATATAACGAACTTTTGTAAACTTTAATTTGACGTATTCAGCGTTAAAGTGGCTGGCAACTTTATTGTCAATATGTTTGTCAAGGGATTCGTAAGCAATTTGTAATCGTTTTTATTTCGTATTCAGATTTTGCAGCTGTATCAGATCTCGTGCATCCACCATGGACTGATGATGGTGGGGCCAAGTGGGAGTGGCAAGTCAAGTGCCTGGAGAACCCTTCTCAAGGCCCTAGAGAGGATTGAGGGTGTCGAGGGCGTGGCTCACGTCATTGACCCTAAGGTATAGCATGTTCCCATAACTTACTCTAACTTTGATAAAAACGTGAGTTTTGCATTATAGAGCAGGAATCCACTAGCACAAAAGATAGTTTTTTGCCTTAAGCAAAACCTCATTCTTCATATTTACTTCTCAAGGTTAGATTGTTGGCAAGTTTAAAAGTTCGCAGGGTACGAATGGAATCCGTTAAAGTACCCATAAGTGTTTATAGAACTTTTTCAAGTTGTTATAGAATGAAAATGATTGGTTAGTATGACACAATCCAGATAGTGATCAAGCAATCGAAAATCTAAAAGGATTTATTTTCTAATATTTTGTTTTTCGATTTTACCGGAACTCTTCATGAACAGACCAGCTTATTTTTCTTGATGGTAGCAAAACTCTTTGTTGAATTATTGCTGCTATGTCCTTATGGAAACTATATGAAACAAACCTTCACAGAAATGGCTCGCAAAATTGTCTGAGATTGCATCGGGCTTTACGTTGATTTTTGTATAAGACATGAGCATCCGAATAAAATATAGACTAAATCCTAACGGAATAGTCCATATATACTTAATTATCATGATAAAGCAATAGTTCTACATTCACCAAAGGTTTGTGAAGTTTTCTTTACTAATAATACGTTTGAATATTTAAGGCAATTTCAAAGGAATCGCTGTACGGTACTCTCGATCCCAATACTCGCGAGTGGACAGATGGTCTCTTCACACACATTCTCAGGAAGTAAGTTAAAGCTTTTTTTGGTATAGATTTATTTATATTTATATTTCATAATCCGCAAAGGTGGTTAAAAGGCGCAGTTACAAGTGCAAGTGTAAAGCAATTAAGTAAAAGTGAAACAAAAGGAAAAAAGTTAGTGGTTGAGATTAAGATAGTCGGCCAGGGCTGATTTAATTGATTCAAGAGTCTCCCGTTCAATCAGTTCGTCAGGCAGTCCGATTTATTCTTTGACAGTTCTTATAAAGAAACTATTTTTGTAGGTATTGCTCTTACTGCCTAAGTTTATAGAGCGCCTTGGGTGGAATGAACCTGTTGAAATTTTTCCAGTCCTTGACCAAACTTCTCACCTGTTTAGATGAAATTTCAGCATGTTGTGTTGTTTGAAGTCTCTACATTACAACTAAACATCATATTCTATTTTAGAATCATTGACAATGTACGAGGTGAAATCAACAAGCGACAGTGGATCATCTTTGATGGTGATGTTGACCCAGACTGGGTTGAGAATCTCAACAGTGTGTTGGATGATAACAAGCTGCTGACTCTCCCAAATGGAGAGCGTCTAGGAATTCCTTCCAATGTAAGTTTGTTTCCTTGTTCAGTAGTATCCTTCTTGATGGAAATATATAAATCATTGGTAAGGGTGGTTTATCTTAAGTTCGGCTCTGCTTTCATGTAATCTATTAATTTTTGGATCTTTATAATTTGATGTACTCTCTTTCTTTGATGGCGATATTAACTCGTATATAACTTGATTCTTTTTCTTGTTAGAACTTTATTTATTATGTGGACTTGTTCTTTTGGTTTTGCGTATTTGTGATAACAGGTATTTTTCATAAGGGCAAACAGCTCAGATGACCCCGCTTTGGTTTTGGCCGCAATCCTGTTGACTACAAGAGGCCAGACATCCACTTTAGCTTCAACATAGCGTAATGGTGTGTAACTCCACAAGAGCAAAATTGTAACAGCGGCGAACTTCAAGTCACGTTTTCCTTTATCATTTGTAAACAAAAACTCGTTTAGGATCGATACTAAAGAGACGGAAGCAAGTTTCAGTCATTGTTATTAATGAGTCAACTGTTATTTTATTGGTGGCTTAAGACAAAGGTTTCTTTGTTTAAGGCCCCAAGGTGTCAATATTTTAAAAAGATTAGCTTTTGAGCATTTAGTCAGCTGAAATCCGCCTATACAGTGGCGAAACCTTAATAACTAATTTGCTGTAGGAAGTTGAATCAAAAGAAACTGAAACACAGTGCAACCCCGATATGATGAAGTCCCTGTTATAATGAAGCAAATTTAGGGCCCAGCAAAATTACAGTAAATTGTATGGGTAAGAAGCCCGATTTAACGAACCCTGGTACAGCGGGGTCCCGAGGCCAGTTTTACCCCGATATAACAAAGTTCACGAAAAAACCCCAAAAAAAATTTTGGCCATACTGCACTGGAAATTTCCAGTTTGGGCTCCGTCTTGATTTTACTGTTTCAAAATAATGTATTTCTATCACGTAACAAATCAAGTAAGGATCTTCCAATAAAACGTGTCATCATGTTTTTTTGTCAGTTATCAAAACTCCTTTATAACTAAGTTTTCGTGTTTTCTCGGTAACTTCGTTATCTCTAAGTTTCGTTTATCACGAACCAAAGTTATAATGAAGTAAACTGTCCTTTCCTTTGGCACTTCGTAGTATCGGAAGTTGCACTGAGTGCATTGTTGCTGCTGCTTCACACATTTCTTACCCTTGGTCTTGCTGCAGGTGAGAATCATGTTTGAGGTGCAGGACCTGCGCTATGCAACACTAGCTACTGTCAGTCGATGTGGTATGGTGTGGTTCAGCGAGGATGTGTTGTCTACTGACATGATCTTTGAGAATCACCTTTCACGCATGCGCACCATTCCACTGGAGGAGACTGAGGAAGACACCCGTCACCACAGACAAGCCACTGCGCCTGGAGAAGAGTCACTCTCACCAACCATGCAAGTAAGTTGTTGTTGCTTGTATGTATTAAAAAGAAGAGTCAGTCAGTAAAATGGCACTAAGATTTAACAGGCCAAATCCCACAATCTCAACTCTACGCAATAGGATGCACAAAAGTCCATTATTTCTGCGTTTTTAACGTTGTTGGCAAAAGATAATTTTTCCTTTCAAAGTTTTCCGAAGGATGAAAAGTTGCAAAAAGTAGAAAACTTATAGTTGTCCTGCCTCAGGTAAAAAGAAAAAGAAAAAAAGATGTTAATACTTATATATGGGGAGTCAGGATGGCCGAGTGGAAAGCGCTCGTGCCTCCCACCACTGTGGACCCGGGATCGAGTCCTGGTTTTCTGCATGTGGGCTGAGATTTGTCGATCTCAATCTGACTCTTAGGTTTTTTCTCCGGGCTCTCTGGTTTCCTCCCACAAAAAAATTGACACCCAGCTAATTCTATCTGGCTGTGGAGCTGTGCTCCGAGGTCATGCACGGGCCGTATAGCGGAAGCAATGTGCGCCTTAACATGCTTTCGGTCCGACCTCGTTGAGCTGCGTCCTTTGCCATTCAGTCCATGACTGCAAGTAAGGGCGATTAGCTCGCTAGATATTATTATTATTATTATTGTTATTGTTATTGTTATTGTTATTGTTATTGTTATTGTTATTGTTATTGTTATTGTTTTTGTTATTGTTGTTATTGTTATTACTATTATTTAAAATATACTTTTCCACAGTCTTTGAAATGTTTTTAGGGTTCATTTCTTGAAAGACGAAGTAAATATCGCAGTATTTTTCTTCTTACATGTTTGCTGTTTGACGCTACCTTGGTTTACCCAATTCAGGTCACATGACTGACCATTGCAATAGGTTTGTTAAACTTTACTCGTGTTTGACTTCCCAGTTGCAGAAGGACTTCGTGGATATCATACAAGAGCACTTTGCCCCTGGAGGCCTGGTTGTCAAGTGCCTGGAGTACGCTTTTACTCAGGAGCATGTGATGGATTTCACGCGCATGCGTGCACTAGAGTCTTTGTTCTCTATGATTCACCAGGGAGTCAGGAATGTTCTGGTGTACAATCAGCAGCATCCAGATTTCCCAATGACTGTAAGCAAAAATTAACTTGTTGTGCGAAGTAACTAAGTCCCCTGAGTCACAGTCTTAAACTACTATGAGGTTGGATCCACTAAGTTAGGGCTTAGGTTATCATGCAGATTGGACCCTTAAGTTAGGGCCCTAGATTATCATGCAGTTAGGGTCCTAGGATTCCATGCAGATGGATCACTTAAGTTAGGGCCTTAGGTTAACATGCAGATTGGACCCTTAAGTTAGGGCCCTAGGTTATCATGCAGTTAGGATCTTAGCATTCCATGCAGATGGATCACTTAAGTTAGGGTCTTAGGTTATGCTCATAGGACCCCTGAGTAATGGGACCTAGAGGTAGGGTCTTGGGTTATCATGCTGATAGGACTCCAAAGTAAGTATCTTAGGTTATCACGAAGGTGGAACCCTTAAGGTAGGGTCTAAGGTTATTATGCTGACGAGTTCCCCAAGTCAGAGACTTAGTTTATCGTGCAGAAGGACTCCGTATCTAAATCAGAGCTTAGCTTATCATGAAGATGGCTTCTTGACTCAGAGTTTTAATTTGTTAAACCAATTGGTTTCTTGATTCAGCAATAGTTTATCAACGAGTTTGTCATGCAGAAGATTGATTTATATTAGTTGACTCGAGTCTAAAGTTGTTAGAATAAAGGCTTAGAAATGTTAGCTGTAAATTTGCAGAGCAAAGCTTTAAAATGTAAAGAATACGAAACCGATTAGAACTAAAAAGTTGCAGTGCGTATGCGCTTACAACTTTTTGATAACTATTTTGGCTCCTGACGTTTTGAGGTTTTTTTAACTTGCTAGTTAGGTGGTCATTTTGTAGGCCAGTTGTTTGCTTCAGATTCCAGTAGTCCTGACAAAAAGAAAATGCTGTTTCTTAAACAGAAGCCTATAATTTAAATGCTTTTTTATAAACGGTAAAACTTACCATACACGTGCCAATAATTTTCAGGGTTCAGAACAACGTTCAGAAAATGTGCCTTATTTTATAGGCAGAGCAACATTTTCTTGCCTGCTGTTTTTGGCATGAACAGATTGTACATAACATCGTAGCAAGAAATGTAAATCAATGCTTCTCGTCTCTCAATCGCAGTCACTTTGAGGTGATGAACTCAGGTTTATCTATGATTATACAAGCAGCTGTCTATTTTCTGATTCCCTCATTCTAGAACCCCTTCATTCAATAATTGCGGTAGTTCCTTATAAATTTAAAATATTTCCTGTTTATCAGCGAGATGGTCTTGAGCGTTATGTTCCACGCTACCTTATCTTTGGTTTGCTGTGGTCATTTGCTGGAGATGGGAAGCTGAAAGTTAGAGAAGATCTTGGACATTTTATCAGTAGAATCACAACAATTCCATTACCTCCAAGTTCAAGCTCACCGATCATTGATTTTGAGGTAAGCTTTTCTCATTGTTTTTGATAAAGAGTTTTACTTTAATAGGGACACGCGCTATAAAATGGCCCGTGCAAGGCTCTTGTCACCTTCAGTTGTCATATCAGCGTCCAAATATATTATTCATGTGTAAAATTGATTCATGTAAAATTTGAATAGAATAACTAATTACTTCAGAATTATTAGTTTTTGTTGCTTTCTGTCTCAACCAAAGGGAAATTACAAAAAACTATAAAATACTGTAGTAAAAAGAATTGCAAGTGCTCATAATACGGGAAGTGAGCAAAAATTTATAAGTGTAAGACACAAAAGTCACAAAATTTCTTATAATATGAAACGAAACGAGCCTCACTTGCCTTCCTGTTTACCACTACTGTATATTAGATATTCTAACGAATAGTTATAGTTTAGCGGTTATGAGTTGCTTTGTTTCTATCGCTCAAGGGGGGAAGTTGGTCCACTCCAGAATTTTAATTTATGAAGGTGTCAGATGTAGGAAAAGCCATCTCTTTTATAGGGCGGGTCCTTGTTTAATCGAACTCAATCCAAACTTTCATCACTTAAATCAAACCAAAGGTTAACGTTCTTAAGCAACTCTTGTTTTCAACAGAATTTGCCAGTCTTTTCCTTCAGTTAACTAATCAATGCTATCACTCAGTATCTTTTTATTTATACTTTAATAATTTGGTACACGGTTACAGTATACATCAATTGCAGGGTTCTAGGGTTACGAGTTCGTGCCCCTGACAGACTAGTGTGTTGTTGCTTTGAGGAAGACACTTTTCCCGACTTGCCAGTCGACTCAGCTGAAAAAGAAAGAAGTGTTGTGCTTTCCCTTATACAGGCACATTTTAGAGAGTTAAAAGGCAGTTGTTCAAGTAGTGCTACTTTAAGTAGTACTGGTACAAGGCTTAAAAATCTAAATCAGTATTTGAAAAAGTTGTATCTCATTTACTTTGTGCAGGTTACCCTCCAAGGTGAATGGGTGTTGTGGCGTTCAAAGGTTCCACAGATTGAAGTTGAGACTCACAAAGTGGCATCGCCAGATGTGGTTGTTCCAACTGTTGACACTGTGCGACACGAGGCTCTCCTTAACACCTGGCTGGCTGAACACAAACCTTTGGTGTTGTGTGGTCCCCCCGGCAGTGGCAAGACCATGACTTTGTTCAGTGCACTCCGTTCTCTTCCGGATATGGAGGTGTGTTAACTGAACAAGACAAAACTAGATAAAACCTAAGTAAAGACCAAGCATAGTGATTCATCCGCATGTGGCTTAACACTTATCAAAAGCTAATCAAAGTTAATTGTTTTTAGAACGTGGCTATTTCTTTGTAATGTGATAAGTTGAGATGCATCTTAGTCTTCACTGGCTTTTTGTAACTGCCGTTTACTAGAATTGTATCGTGCATTCCCTGCTCTGACCACAAGTCTGTTAGCGGGTGTTTGGGTTTGTAGTTTGAGAAATCAGCTACTCTACCAACAGAAAAACTACAGTCAAGTCTTTGCAGGGACTTCCAGAGCTAGCCCCAATGAAAACCCCCGTTACAATAGTATCGAATAATGGCATACCATCATTGCGAATCGGTGTAGTTTGTATCAACATGTTTTGCTGTGGTCGATGTTGTCTTCACTCGACCAAACTCTTGTCAACACCCTAGTTGGTCGCCTACCTAGACCTCAGGAAACAATTTCCTCTGCTTTAATTATGAGTAACATTTCTGCCTGATGGTATAAAGCAGCATGATAGGGCTCCTCTTTAAAAGCTCGTCCTTTTGATTTTCTGCTTGCCAAGTAGACGCTATGTACAGTTCCCTGCTGTAATGATACACAGTATGTTGCAATGTTTCAAAATTTTTTAATGTTTGTGTTGAAATTTAGGTTGTTGGCCTCAATTTTTCAAGTGCTACCACTCCAGAACTGCTGTTGAAGACGTTTGATCACTACTGCGAGTACAGAAGGACTCCCAATGGAATGGTTCTGTCACCTGTGCAGCTTGGCAAATGGATGGTGTTGTTCTGTGACGAGATCAATTTGCCTGACATGGATCACTACGGTTAGCTGTGTGCCTGTCTGTATGTCATATGTCTTGCATCTATGCAGCGTGTCAAATACTTGATACTGTTTTGTGATGAGGCAATCGATCCTGACATGGATCTCTTCGCTAAGTTATGTGTGTGTAGTGTATGTCGCGCATCTTGCACCCGTCTAGCTTGACAAACAGATGGTATTTTTCTGTGACGAGATCAATTTGCCTGGCATGGCTCAATAGGGTAAGCTGTGTGTCTGTCTGTTTTTGTATGTCATGTGTCTTGCGTCTAGGAAGCTTGGGAAATAGGTTGTGTTTATTTGAGATGAAGCTCGTGAGGATCTCTGCCTGAGTGGTCCTGTTTGTCAAGCGTCTTGCACCTTTCTAGCTTAGCAGCTGGTGTATTTTTTTGTGATGAGGAAAAGGATCTTGACATGGACCCCAACGTTAATTATCTATTTTTTTATCGTTTATTTTCCTATCCATCTTTCCATCTAATTTAGTCACACATTTATCCTTCCATCCAACCAGTCATGATGTCTAATTACCTTCATGTTAACTTAATATCAAGCTATGTGTGTCCATTACAGCCTGTTTAACTTTCCGTTTGTTTTCCTGTTTATACAGGAACACAGCGTGTTATTTCGTTCCTGCGGCAGATTGTTGAACATGGTGGATTTTTCCGTGCTTCTGATCAGGTTTGGGTGAAGTTGGAGAGGATCCAGTTTGTAGGTGCTTGCAACCCTCCCACAGATCCAGGGAGGAAACCTTTGTCACACAGGCAAGTCATTTCGGAGTATATTTGTTTTAATTGTGTTTAGTATGTCATAAATATACTTAACTTTTAAAAAAAGTTGAGTCACTGCTTCGTGAAAGGAAAGAATGGTATTGCCAAATATCATTTGACAGAGTCCCTTGTTTCTTGTTAGATAGACAAAGTTTACTCTTGCATGATATTCAGTTAGTTCTCTTTCTCAAAGACGAACTTCAGGCTTTCAAGTGATCCTACTTTTCCTACTATTTCCTACTTTTTTGACCCTTCTCCTATTATTCCTACTTTTATCTTGAAATTCCTACTATTTCCTACTTTTTCCTACTTTTTATATGCCGCAATTTCAACAAATTGTGCAAGATTGTATCATGCAGGAATAGGGAGTAAGCCTTGCAGGTGTTCAGTGTTAAAGCCTGGACCACGTGTCGCAAGGAAGATTTCTTGACGAACAAATGTTCATCTGGCATGTCCAGTCCAGATGGCTCACACTCAACCAGCAGTGAAACGAATCACAGGCAGACTAGAAGCAGTTCATCGGTACTTCTTCAAAGATCTGTACCAAAGGCTGCATTCTTAGTCCTTCTAAGCCCTCAGTTGTCCTACTTTTGTCCTACTTTTCCCCTCGAAATCCTTCTTTTGTCCTACTTTTAAAAGAATTTCGGTCCTACTTTTCTCCTACTTTGTCACCTGGGTGTTCTTGAAATCCTGCAGTTAGTTCTCTTCCTCCAAGACTAATTTTTAACATTGATTACTCTAGATTCTTGCGTCATGTGCCTGTTGTGTATGTGGATTACCCAGGCCCTCTGTCCCTGACCCAGATCTATGGCACATTCAACCGCGCCATGCTCAGAATCATACCCAGTCTTCGCAGCTTTGCTCAACCGCTCACTGACGCCATGGTTGAGTTCTACTCCATGTCCCAGGTGAGTGGCGTCCTTGCTAGTTCGTGTTCTTTGTAAGGCCTGAAGAAGGGCAGTAGGAGTGTTCTTCATTTAATGTTTCATAAGAGAGTCCAAGAAAAACTTTTCGGGTTTTGTGCATTTGTTCTGATGTTGAGACAGAGATTGGGTGATCTGTATGGGAGACGCAATTGTACTGTATGTTCGCACTGACTATGCATTGTTTTCATTAGGGAAGAAGTCAAAACAATGGTATTTCTAAGGAACCCAATTTTGTCGGGGGAGGTGGTGGGTGGCGGCACAT
>JAOBAT010095004.1:0-16899 GCA_026413305.1 Hydrozoanthus tunicans | reverse complement strand
ACTCATAACAGCAGTGAAACGAGTCACAGGCAGACTAGAAGCAGTTCATCAGTACTTCTTCAAAGATCTGTACCAAAAGCTGCATTCTTAGTCCTTCTTCTAAGCCCTCAGTTGTCCTACTTTTCTCCTACTTTTCCTCTCGAAATCCTTCTTTTGTCCTAATTTTTAAAAAATTTTGGTCCTACTTTTCTCCTACTTTTTCACCTGGGTGCGCTTGAAAGCCCGACTTCCAAGAGTGCATCCACAACACGATAACCATGAACAGTTTATTTGAGAACATTTTAGCGTCTAAGGGTGCAACAACAGCAACCTTACTTGCACGAGCGACTGAACGTGTATCGAGTTATTAATGCAAGCTCAAGTCGTTCAAAAAGCGCGCAAACATTTTTAAGTATACTCCCCCTCCCCCCCGGGGGGCGAGGGTACTCCCTATGTTTTGGTGGTAGGTATGACCGTCGTATTTTCTAGGGGATAAAATTGTGAGTCCGGTATTTTTTAGGAGTTGTTAAAGAAAATCCTGTGTTAAACCAAGAGCCTGTTTTTTAGTTTTTAAAAACGCGAAGCTATTAGACTGCTTGCCGACCCGTGTTTTAGGAAAATGCGTACTGAACGAAAGGTAAAATAAAATTATTTAGGCGAAGGTCCTATTAAGCGTGCACGCCTTCATACCACGCTTAGCACAACGGCCGACCAGCTAGATATCCGGGGAAAATGTCAGCTTTCTATTGGTATTTTTTAGGGTATTTTTAAAAACCGAGAGTAATTTTTTTGGGTGGAAAATTTTGGGAGGGACTTTTCCAACGGTCTTTCCTGCTCTTTCAACCCCGGAGTAACCCCCCCCCCCCCCCTGTATACTGCTTGTTCTAAAATACGTTGGTAAGATAATCCCAGACTTGTACAATCTTGTGAGTCCGGCGTACCACACTTAAGTCAAAACAAGCTTCAGTAACGTTTCTCAACACAACCTGCCGTTGCAAACGCACAGCTTGATTAATGCGGCGTTGTCTTAGAATCATTATGATAATAAGTTGCGTTTACTGTCGGTGAAAATAAAGTGGTTGATGTCAACACTTCTTCTTTCCTTCTATTTATGTTGTTTTTTAAAGCGTACAGTCCCTGCTTAAGTTACTTGAAAAACTATTCAAAAACCAGAAGACATGTGACAAAAAAAAACAAAAAAGGGAAAAAACAACGCGGATGTTCCATGTTTAGTCGTATAAGAACGTAACTCGAAAAATTTGAAATGCTATACTATGAATGCTTCAATTTTACAGATAGCTGCAGACTGTATACCTTAAAGGGCCAAAGACACAATGACGGGGGGGGAGGGAGGGGGAGCAATGGAGCCAGTATAGAGTTAACGCAAAGTCGTTTCTGATAATTTCTTGCCAAGTTTAGTTTCTTTCTGTATCCTTTCAAGTAAGCGTTTCGTTTTAGTTAGTTATTAAATTAATCCTACATATATGCAAAAGTTGATTTTAAAAACTTTCTGGCAATCCTATATTAGTGCATGATTTTCCTATCTGATTTTATGTACGCGTTTTCTCCAGCAATACTGATCACTGCCATTTCGCTTAAAACCTTCATGCTACAGTAACGTCAAAGTGCCAGGTCGTAAACAGGAAAATTCGAAAATTCAAATTAATGGAGCTATATTTTAAGAGTCGTCATTCAACTGTTTTTGAACTAGTTAAAACTTGCACTGTTAAAGTAAAAGAGATGCGATTGACTTTGCTTAATCAATCTAAATCGCTTTACCTAATTTGACGAAATTATCATTGAATGGATCATTGAATGGATAATCGAACTGTTTTTTAACTTGATGTTTAAAACGCCAAAAGTCACCAGACTTGTATTTTTTGACGTAGTTACTTAATAAGCAAATTACTTGCGCGATATCGTTTTGGATTGCCTTGCTTTCAATCTACTTCAACTTAATTTTTTTTTAAATTGATAGCAGGAACCTTTTAGGGACAAAAAGAGACAAGATGACGAATTATTACAACAGTGAAAGGGCGCTGTGTTAGTTTAAATCAAGGTTTTAGGATACTGAGTGTTTTCGTAATGTTCTATAAAAGACTATGTCGAGTCTGGTTTACTCCTGAGGGCAACAAAAATTCAAATTTAGTTGAATTAATGAAAAAGGTCCAATATAACTTAACCAACATAACATAATTTGACAACCAACCCAACCACTGATAAAACTTCAAATCTTTCTCATAACTGAGAAACAAAGGTGTTCATGCAGTGACACACCAGTAAAATTACTTCCCCTTTTACTCTGACGGTGTTGTTTTACCGTAAGAAAACCTAAACAGTAGTTGGTAGTTCAATGGCTTTGCGGAAGTTCGCGAATACTTCAGGTCTCTGAAAAAAATTTTTTTTACATTTATCCTCTACTTCAGTTGTGCTTAAATATTTTTAGTTCCAAGCCATGGCAGACGTCGCCAAAACTGATGCGCTGAATCAACTACTCGTAGACAACTGCTCGTGTCCTGTGTGTTTTGAAGAATACAAGAACCCAAAGTCTTTACCGCAATGCTGCCACAGTTTCTGTCAAAAGTGTTTACAAGATATCCAGTCAACTAGAAATTCACAAGACACGATTTTATGTCCACTATGCCAGCAAACCTCACAAATTCCAAAAGGCGGGATAGAATCTTTTCCAGTTAACCCAGTACTGAAAGATTTACTCGACCACACGCCGGCGGCAGAAGCAAGAAAACGTCTTTATGGAGCCATTAACAGATGCGAGGCTGAACTCGCAAAATCAATCAGTAACATAAACACAACAACAGCGGAGCATATTAACTACTTGAACGCACACGTACAAAAGCAAGAACTGGTCATTCAAACCGCAGCCAAAAAACTAAAACAATTCATCAACAAAAAGGTTAACGAAGCATGCTACGAACTTAACAGTGTTGCCGCGGGAAAGATTGAAGTTGCAAACCAAAACAGAAATGAAGCAAACGACTATTGCCGGAAAATGGAAAAGTATTTCAGAGAACTGAAGCATTTTGTCAAGAGGCCAAAAAACACGGATTGGGTTGTTAAACATAATGAAGATGTATTACTGTCGTTGGACTCGTTTGTGACGGATGTTTCAGAAAATGCGCAAAACCTTTTAGACGATTCTGTGGAAACCTTGTCTGTTAAAAAACAAAAATGGCCAGCGGTTTGTGCCAATCGTGTGGAGCAGAAGACAGAAGCTCCCGAAGATTTATTTGACTTGTTTCTAGTGCAAGCATCTACGGAAATCTGGGTATGAGGCGAAACAGGCGCAAAAAATTACCAGACCCAACTTATGACGATCGATGGTGTCATAAACATTTTAAAATAGTGTTACAGTAATCGAATCAAAAATATAGATCTTCTTCCAAGATTTCTGTGCTAAAAGCGCTGTAGTTGTATACGGCTGAGAAGAACATTCCCCACAAAGAACACAAACCAAATTCGTCTTCTTATATCTGGGTTTGAGGCGAAACTTGCGCAAAATATTACCAAACCCAACTTATGACGATGGTGTCATAAACATTTTAAAATAGTGTTACAGTAATCGAATCAAAAAGATAGATCTTCTTTCAAGATCTCTGTGCTAAAAGCGCTGTAGTTGTATACGGCTGAGAGGAACATTCCCCATAAAGAACACAAACCAAATTCGTATTGTTATATTTTCATATAAATTAATGAATAGACGTCAAAGACACGTGTGTGAAAGCGCTTTAGTAACGTGTCTCGATACTAAACAAACTTCTTTGGTTAAATTTTGTAACTGCTTGCAGAAGTGCAAGGGCAAGTTCTCATTACATAACTACTTTGTAAACAGTTTAAAAAATGGTTTTCTAAACTAAAAGCTAAAAGCTAAATCCTTTCTCAAGCCAACTGGCCCATTGGTCGGACGGTTGTCACCAGTTCTTTGACCCCCCTGGACAGGAAACTAATCTATCGCAGCTTTCTCAACGAAATCAACCTAAAACTATATCATGGGTAATTTTTTTTAATTGGGTTTCTTTTTTTGCAAAGGTTAAGTAAAGGGACATATGAAAATATTTCTGAATGTTTCACCTGTTGCTAAACTCAACCTACCATATTTGTTTTGTGGCGGAAATGCATCAACTGGTGCAACCCCTTTGTAACCGTCCTCTAACAGATTTTCTTTTGGAAATTCCCCCTGAAATTAATGAGCAAATAGACTCTTAATGTAACGTTAATAATTATGTTACTATAATTATGCCTCAAGGCACCAAAGGTACAAATTTCCTAGGGAATACTGGAGTGCATTTCCCTTAGAAGTTTTGACAAGTAAACACGAGTAAACCAAATGTTTCTGTTCAAATGAACACTTAAAGTGCTCTTTATATAAATGTAAAGTAAAACCTCTAAAAAGTAGGTTTCAAATATCCATCTTAGAGAGGTGTCCATCCTAGAGTAGTATCTCTTATAAATGTAACAGTAAATGATTGACCAAGATTTCATGTCCGTTTTACAGTCTGAGGTGTACTCTTACTTTGGTGCTTGTCTGTCTCGATTGGTTCAAATGTACATGCTTATATTCAGAGTAGTAAACAAACCTGCCAAATGTTTATTCTGTTCTTAGCATATTTTTCACCCCAAGGGTACATCTTTGCTGAAAAAAAATCCAGGAGATTAGGCAGAGAATAGTACTGTACAACATACAAGATGTTGACACTGCAAAACATATTAAGTTGTGGGCTTGAACAGTGCTGTTTTGTCTCTGTAGGAGATATTCATAAATAGCAGCAATTTTTATACTCTTTCACCTCCTTTAAATTTAACACTACTGGCCTCATTCTAGAGTGAAACTCTTAATAGAGTATGTTAACCAAAAAAGACTAGTAGGGCAAATTTCAATGTAGAAAAATTTTTTTTAATTTCTGCCATTTATGAACAAGAAGGCTAAAAAGTTAGGTAACCTTCAGAAAAGTTTATATGAAGTATTCAATTATTGAGAGAATGACCAAAATTTTGAAAAACTCCTCTCAGCATTTCAATGGACCAATAAAAATTGGCTTTATTATCAAATGCTTGAGAGTTAATCTTTTACAGCAATATTTACCAGATAAAAAAAAACACTTAATTGCAAATCTTATAAAAAAGTTAGAGCCTTATTTGTTTAGAGGAATCTGCTGCTTGTCAGAAAAAAACATGTTATTGATAAATGGAAATTTTTCTTTCACTTAATAAGTTATACCTGATTTTGCACAATTTCCCCTTTCTATTTATCTTAGTTTCTTTTTATTTGATTTTAACCTAATATGAATGTAGAAAAAAGTTGAGGGCAAAATAATTGTCCCATCATACATGTTTAAAATGTATATTAAACAAGTTTCACAAAAATAAAAGAATAAACATGAAGAAAAAAGTTCAAGAACAAATGCAGAAACCAATTAATTACAACACTTACATTTTCATCGCCCTGACAGCATGGTTCAAGTATAAATGCAAAAACCAAAATGCAACACTCACATTTCAATCCCCCCCTGACAGCAAATTCCCATTCTGCCTCAGTTGGTAGCCTCTTGTCGAGCCATTCACAATACTGTTTAGCATCATTATAACTGACATGCACAGCAGGATAATTCAGCTTTTCTTTTATTGAGGTTCCCGCACCTCCAGGCTTTGGAGAAAATAATCATAAATTACAAAAATTCTACCAAGTGCTACCAAGTAATATATTAATCAAAATCTGAACCAAATACAAAGCCGTATCATGCTTGTGCACCAAATTAAATATACCTCGTAAATTTTGACCACTCTAGAGGAGGGATTAGGGTTATTAGAGAAAGGGCATTAAGAGAAAGGTGGGCCTCAGTTGAGCTTTTGGAGTAATACTGACACCTGTACAGCCCAGTTGGTATCGTGCCATGCTGTCCTGGGGGAAGCCTGGGTTCAACACTAAGTGACAGACCTTCATTCAAGGTCTTTAAATTAATGATATGGTGCTGCCTTTGCTCTGCAATTTGGTTAGCCTTCTATGTCTTCTCGGATAAGGAAGTTGATCATAGGTCCCAGGTGGCAGACCTCGAATGGGATGCTTAAAGAACATATGACACAAGATCAGTTTTTCAATTCTCAAAAAGTATACTATAAAAAAAAATTGGTTTGCCAAGTTTGAGATACCTACAATGATCGAATGCCAAGATACGGCATGTAGAATTTTGAATTTTTCCCACTAAAATTGTCCCCTCCAAAAGACCAACAATATGATGTGACAGAACACGTGCAAATTTTCTATCGAAAACTCTAGCAGTTACGGATGTTTTAAAATAGACTTATCGCTTTACTTTGTGGCATCATATAAGATGGACTGAGGCGAGATGCACGTGACCTGTTACGTCATATTGTTGTCATATTCTACATGCCGTATTTTGGTGTACTTTCATCTCATGACTCTAGAGTTCCGAGTTATATAAGCTAATCGCTGGGCCACTGCAGTGTCTACTTCATGTCAGGTTTTCCAAGAGAGGGAAATCAGATTTAGCTCCAGAAATCCTTTCCGAAATTTAAGATAAAAATATTAGCTAGAGTACCTGTCTCCAATATGCTCTTTTTACTGGAAGCCACCATGGTGCCCCCTTTGAACATGAATAAAAAATAAAACACCAACATTTAAGATTTTTTTAAAAAAATGCTTTTTGAGACATTTTCAGTATAGGGTATTCACTCTGTTGGTTTGATAGGGGTGCTTATTGTATGATTAATATTTAGGGGTCGAAATGGGCAATTTGGTATTGTTGGGTTTATTTTGCAGAAAAATGGTACTTCTAAGGGTACAAAAACAAACTGAGAATTTTTTCTGTTGTTTCCTCCTGTTTTCTTGAAAATCAAAGCAAGGAGGTACATTAATATTTTCTTCATATCTATGAAATATATTTCTTCTTGGTATTTTTAGTGTACTTTTCCATAATCCCTGACAAGCATCTCTACCCTCAGTACCCATGCTCCCCCACCCCTACCCCCCTCCCCCCCCCCAGCCCCATACATTTTATAGCTATTGATATCTAGTAGCTAGCTAACAGAAAGAACTAAATATCTTTTAGAAAAATTAATAACAGTCAGAGAAAATAGAGTTGATACTTGCTAACCTGCACAGATTGTTTGATGGTTTTTCTTGTCTTCTCAGGAACAAAATCAGCAAACACAAAGCTCCATCCAAACCGTTCTGCTTCACTTTTGAACTTCTTCGCCCTAACAAACTTTCTAAAATGTTCATTAGTTACGGGAAAGGCATCCAGGGCGAATGGCCTGACAGTCACCCTGCCGCCATATCTCTTACTGTCAGCATTGTCCTTATCATCAGCTCCCGCGCCCATCTCAAATGTGCCACCTTTTAGTTTGATTGTCGCGCCGTACTTTTCACGAGAATCTGACTCATGTGAAGGATTGTCTTTCCCTAAGCACAACGAGATTCCAACACACAGCACTAATGCTGCGGTGATGAACTGCATATCTGGGTTTCCAAACGCGGTACTTCCAAGTTTTCAAAAGAAAATAGTATTATTCGTATCTGCACAATTATCTTCTTAATTCAGTATCGTTGAAAGTAGAATTATAACGGACACGTGTTGATCATGTGGCAGTGGTAAATTATTATTGATCGAAGTATGTGCTGGTGCCCAAATGTTTTATGAAAACAAAAACAAGTCCACGTCTTACTGATCAGCACTTTACATCGACTTACAGCACACTCTCATTGGCATCAATTTAGAACAATGCTCCTGCACAATATTTGATGCCCAATACTTTGTCTTATGTTAGTTTGCACACACATCGGAGCGTCGGACAGCTCGTTGGAAAGCCCTTGCACACATGGATGTAAGCATGCAGCTATACGAAGTAGCCAAGCCAAGCAATCATCGATGAATCCGCTGTTTACCCGAAAAACAACGGAGGCTCATGGCGAGGCTCACGTGTTGTATCGGAATAGAAAATGTTAAAACCACGAGAAAGCTAAAGATCAAGTCGATTTTAAAATTTTGAACTAACGGAAGTTTGAAGATAGATATATTCGAGACAACGTTGTAAATTTTTTTGTAAAGCACTCTATTTCAGCTGGCCAAACCAGCCTACTATAGGCCGGGGGAGGGGCGGCACATACCCGTATAGCCAATATATCAGAGTAACTCCCCGGGACTATATGTGCAAGGATCTTGTGCCATTTCTGCCTCTCCTGTAGGGTGGGGAGGTATTCACGAATCCAGCGGTGCCAGAACACATCAGCTAGGTACTGCACTTGACGCCATCTGCTTTGGCTGTAGCTGTCGTCCTTGTTGAACTTTCCGGGGGGCACAACAGGAACAGGCTCTCTGTCCGAAAAAAAGAGCTGAAAGGACCGAAAAGGGAAAGCGTCGAGATACTGTGTTCTGCACTAACTGTCCAGTAGTCTACGCATAGTCGCTTAGCCGAGCAGAGACTGGTGTCTGCACGCCAACTAACGTTTTACTTTATCTTCTTCTTTGATAAAATGGTAAACGAAAATTTTGGCATATTGTCACACAAGATACTTTTGGAGTTACTAGACATGTAGAAAATTTCCATAATCTTTTAGGCATACTGAAGTCTTTGTATTCAGTGGCTTTAATGGATATTTCTGCTTGAAGTCCCGTGCTGTTTAGCAAACGTGCGCAATGATCTGAAGAAGGTGTATTGACGAGGACTATTTAATTCACCACGGTTCCAACAAACACATCAACAAACTAATATTTCTTTTATTTACAGAAATATTCCTGATGATGGTAATGTTCGAAACCTAAAGTACAATGTTCGACATGATAAAAAGATTTGATCAATACAGTGAAAAAAGGGGAATATTATAGTAACCCAGTGGCGTGTCCATGAAGTCCTCGAATCCAATACATCTCAATGAGTATTTTTGACGTCACTCTTAATGAATTTGATAACGACTAGAAAGGCTAGTAAAACCTGTTTGATTATCGTTT
Source organism: Hydrozoanthus tunicans (assembly GCA_026413305.1). NCBI lineage: Eukaryota > Metazoa > Cnidaria > Anthozoa > Zoantharia > Hydrozoanthidae > Hydrozoanthus > Hydrozoanthus tunicans. Next base: position 7,936 of record JAOBAT010095004.1, on the reverse strand, counting down.
TCCAACGATACAGAAGGTAAGACAAAAGTGCTTTAGCAAACGTCCCATCAGCGCCTTTATTTGTTGCATATCACGTTCAGCGTTTAACAAGAGTTGCGGCGACCCACTAGCTATCCAGGGAAAATGTCAGCCTTCAATTGATATTCAGTTCAGAATAATTTTAAAACCAAGAGGAATATTTTAGGGAGGAAACTTTTTATTCCTCGGTACTTTTAGGGTGGTTTGGGACTTTTAAAGTTCTGGTGCAGTCAAGTGGTCAAAACTTCAAGTTACAAGTTTTGCTGATCTGTAGACATCATGTTCATTGTTCTTCTTTCTGATTACAGCACAAGCAACAATCAAGAATCAAAAGCCTTAGAATCTATATCTTTGATAGTCTCTGTTAAAATTTCTTACCCCCGTTTATTTTGACCTCCCCCTCCTGCCGTCCAGTATTTGCCACCTGAAAAGGGAGGGGAGAGGGGGGGAAAACGGAGTTAACTGATTACTGAGAATGGCCTAAAACTTTAGCTGATTTATACTGAGGCTCGAGTAGGTTTTTGACTGATTAAACTATATATAGATCTAAAGCGCCATTGCTTTTGAGCTAACCCCTGTCTTCGCGTAATATTCTTTGGTTACAAAAATGTGCGGACGCTTCAATTTCTGGAAAAAAAATATCGTCCGAAATATTAAGCGTCCGAAAAAATTAACTTCTAAAAACTAAAATGTTCGAAAGTTTTAGAATATGCTTAATTTTAACGATTGAATTAGTATCACAAGGTCTGGAACGTAGTATGTATTAATACGTTTAAAGTAATTTTACAAGCCTGACTCATCATCTTAAAAATGTACTCTTGGAGAGTCCGGCGTTCCATAGATTCCCGCGATCAGTTAACGAAGGCGCAAAAGATACCGGTTCTTCTGTTCCTCGATGATGAAGGTCAATTTCAGGTTACTGCTCTGTAAAGCCAGGAGGGGGGTCCCCATAAACGTAGACCTAAGGGATAGCAAATTGGGTGTGGTCACTGGTGAATGAAACACAAAGAGTTAGCGAATTGGGCGTGGTCAAGTGGTTTAAGAGTTAGCGAATTGGGCGTGGTCAAATGAATTAACTCTAAGTGACAGAAAACAAGCAAACGAGTTTTAAGGTCTCACTTAACTTTATTTTGATTATACGGAACTTACGATATAGCCATCGAGCGCAACTCGTTTCTGGTGTCTTTGGAGAGCACTGTCATCCAGTCCTAAGTCCGCGTTGTAAAGTGGATCACTTCTGTTTACGCAGATCCAAGATTATTTTAGATTATTTAATGCAAAACACTTGCTTGAAAGAGAGTTTGACATCAAATAACTTCGGCACCATCAATCATTTTTGTGTATAAATTTAAACGTCTAAAAGATGCTGCGTTTATTAAATTAAAATTTTATTTCAGTTAGAAGCAAGTATATAAAGTGATGTTTTACTGGCGTTAGCAAAAAGGGCGTTCTGTTATGTCTCCTAGAGCGAAACCCCCTAAAGGGATAGGGAAAAAAATTAAACGCCCCAAAGGACTGGCACTTGGGGTTAATTTAATACGTTTATGAAGAGTCCCCCTCCCGCCGCCCTGTCGTATTAGGGATCTATATAAAGAGCAATCAAACACTCTACCCTTCAGCTGTCTCCCTTTTTTCATAATCATACAAACAAATCTGGAAATGTCACGTGTGAAGTGAAAAACAGTCATGGGTTCCAGATCTGCTTCAAAAGTTTTCGTGCTATAAAGTTTTCGTGACATAAGGATCGCAAATATTTCAAAATGAACCTTAAAAGGTTCGCAGGGTTGTTGTTAACGGTCGGCAAAAACTGCTCACCAATAATGTGCAATTCAATTCCGGCCGCGAGCATACCCACCCCCCCCCCCCTCCCCCTCGCGCAAACCCCGGGTATTTGAAAAAAATTGGTCAAATGCCCGGCCGAGCAGGCAATTTTTGAGGGCAAATGCCCCGCTCCCCGTTCCTACTATTATGGTTAAACGCCCAGCCCCCTAGTCCATCAGACCGACATATAAACTATAGAACAATAGAACTGAATAAAACAGCCGGAACAGAAACTAAACAGAACGTTGTCCACCTACTGTGTTTTACTCTCCATCCAACCTATTACGTAAAGAGTTTGTTTTTTGTTCCTTCTTTTTGTGGCCTATATACTTTATACTCGTGGTCTATAGATGGTGAACTGTTAGGGTCACGAAATGAGACGCTATAAACTCCCACCGGACAAAGACAAAGCAAATGCATGTTTTTCTTGTTTAATGTAAGTCTTTTATTATCGATAATAAAATGTTCTTTTTATTCCCAAATGACGGTGTTTGAAATTTTTGAGGCAAGTTTTTTGTTCTTAGCAAATGCCCGGGGGCCGGGACACTGCTAACTGCCAAATACCCGGCCCGGCACTCATCTTCTATGAAATGTCCGAGGTTTGCCCGGGGGATGCTCGCGGTCGGAATTGACTCGCTATTAAAACGTTTCTACAAAAAAAAATTAAGTGTTGTCGTTTGTCCGAAATTTACAGGAAAAAGTGTCCGAAAGTTTTTTGCCGTCGTAAGGTCTCTGACACATTTGGCCTGGGTACGAGTGTTTGGTTACTGAGAGGGATGAAAGCGGATGCATTTCAACATGGCAGAGCCGGAGGGGCTTTCGATATCCGAGGAAAAACCATTGAAAGCGACAACTGAGCCACCAATAACGAGCAGACGATGGACGTTTTGGCTTTGCTACTCAACGGCTGTGTGTGTGTTAGGTTCGTCTTTACAGTTTGGTTACAACACGACGTGCATAAATGCCCCCGAAGAGGTGAGATCGACCCCATGTCGCTAATGTCATTCGCTAACATTGCATAACAAATGTTACATCATTTAAGAGATAAAACTGCTATATACTGCTATGTATCGCTATATAATGCTGTTTTATGTTCTGGTGCTCTTTAACCTTTTGGGAGAAGCGTGTATAAATATAAATGGCGTGTATTTTTCCGGTGTCAATTGTCTTGATTCGATCAGGTGCAGAATTGAAGTCACGTGTGCATCTAACTGCAAGTCAGTTCATATATTCCTTATAATCGAACTATCGTTCCATTATTTGATGTTCTTCCATAATGTTGATAAACTGTACCTGTAGTAATATTTCGACTCGTGATAAAAACGCGTGTTATTTTAAAAAATATATCGTTCATAATTTTTATGCTCATGTAACTGATCATGACTTTGCTTGGTCAGACGGTAAAAAGTTATATTACTGTGAAATTCTAAACAATAGCGTTTTTACTTCTTTATATTTTTCAATTGCATAGGGTAGTAAAGATTGCCAGCTTTATAAGGTTTTTAGCTTCAGTGAATGACAAGTTTTATTTCAAAGATAATTTATGCAAATTTTCAAAAATGATCAATTGACAGTTTGACCAAAATTTGATTATATTAGTGGTAGATCAAGATCTAGAGCGACGAAAATTTATAACTGTTTCCGTTTCAGCTAAGTTGAAAGAAATATAACCATTGCTTGAATTAAAAGATTTTGCATAAGATTTGTCTTTTAAAATTTTAGTTCTAAAGACTGTCACTTATTTTGCCAAGAAAATGTATACTTTGAAACACTAAAAAAAATTAAAGTGCTACTATTATGAAACCGAAATACTGCCTATTTTATCTGCCTCTGCCAAGTATTAATGCTCACGAAAGTACTTCGCAAGTAAATTTGGGTTTTGGCCATCCAAGGGGTTGTGATTTTTTTAGTTTTTTGTTCGAGTAACTTCGTCCGCCATTGAACCGCCATCTTCTTGAGACCTGGTTACCTAAGCTGAGATCATGTGTTACCACACTTCCTGTCAAAAAAGAGGAAGTGACGGTATAGGTACACTCTTTTTTTATAAGAACATCAGGCTGAGAATCAGCCAGAATTTAAGAACATGTTAAGAACATGTACACCCAAGGCAGAGGACTTACTGAGATTGAACTTTACTTTGTTACCTAGTTATGGTATAAAATTATTAATTTATACATTTGATTTCATTATAGGTTAAAGTTTCTGAACTGTTTGCCCTTGAGAAAAAAGCAGAATGAGTGCACTCTTTTCTGGGCCTCATCCTTGTAAAGTTGTCCTTTAAAATGAAAAATATATAGTAAACTTCAAAATGCATAACTGATATTTAATCACTTACTGGAAAAATCTTCCTGGCTACTAAGTCGATGAAATCAATGATCGAAAAACTTGATGACCAATCAATTGAAGCTAATTAATCGATTGATAGTGACCATTTGATTACCTATCAATGACTGAAAACTTTGTGATATTCATCAATAGATTTCCAAAAAAAGAACTCAACTATTCTGGGACTGGAAAGATTCCATAGCAATTAATGCCTATCGATGATACAGTTGAGGACTTTCTGTGTGATATTTGATAGGTGATTAATCCACCAATACAGTCAAATGGTAATTAACTGATTTTAATGGACTGTTATGGATTTATTCAATTGGTTTTCAATCATAGGTTTCATCAAGTTAGTTCGCCGGGAAATCCTGTATATGTACAGCATTTTGGCCATCTCACATGGCCTTCTTCAGGTTTCTGACTTTTCCAGTAGACAATTTAATTTCAGTTATATGTTTAGAAGTTTAGAACAACTGGATGAGTCAAAACATTCATTGCCATTTAATGCTAAAATCACCAAAATTTTTAAGAGCACTGTCAATCTTAGTCTAAAAATAAATGCTCTTATAAAAAAAGTGTTATTTGTTCAAATTTTATTATTAGTGTCAAAATATTAAAGTTCACTTCTCTAACTTGTTTTTTTAGCTAAGTGACCTCTGGAACAATATGTTACAGTCTTTGATATCCTCAGTGCTCCTCAGTGGCATAAATATATTATTTTCAGGGTTGTGGAAATAGTTAATGCAGTTAATTATAAATTATAAGGACTTAAAAAAATGTTCTGAGAAAAGAAATTGTCATTTGGTTACAACATCTTTTTTTTCACTTCCTTCATGCACTGGCGATAAGATTTCTTATATATTGCATCACTGTTACCTCAGATGTTTGTAAAGTTTTTCAAAGAACAATTATGTTTTTGTGCTGTAGGACATTAAAAAGTCTCTCAAGATGACTTTGACCCAGTGGTCAGCAGCTGTTGCTATTTTTGCAGTTGGAGGGATGATTGGAGCTTTGCTTGGCCCATTTGTCGCAAACATAGTTGGAAGGTAACTTTTCTCATACTTTCCCCAAATGGATTATTATTAGTCATTTTATTAGAAGTTGGCAAGCTATATTTTTGTTGATACAACTATCAATTGTTATCCTTTTTAGTGTTTTCTACATAAGGCATAGAAAAACTAGAACACGTTATAAAATTTTTATATTTTAAAAAAAGCGTTTTTTACAGCAGCACCTAAGCAAACATTTTAAATTTTCAAAAACCGCCATACTGGTTATTTAAAATATGAACATAAAATTTACAGTTTAAATACGATGGTAACATATTCTTCACATTAAATCCCCTGAAGAGTGAGCTAGTCAAAAAACAGGTTTGTCGGGATGAAAGTGTGTTTTTTTTTTTTTTTCTCATATACTACCATATATATCTACATAGTCCCCAGGGAAACGGTTTTAATTTAATTTTCTGAGAGTCTTTTTCTATGACAAAGTTGAGGGAAACATCAGGACTCGAGGGAAAACAAAACTAACTCATTTCCTGAAGGACTATACCTCAAATGCTTTGTTATGTATTTAGATTCTTAAACAGTCATATAGGCAGCAATAGCAAAAATAAACAAACAAAGACCTGTGGCAGGGAGGTGGTCAGGATACATTTGAATTTGATCAGGGATGCAAAAATTAACCAAGAGTGAACCAATATGACAGCTAGTGCTCAATTTGTAAGTGAAAGTTTAGGTACTACTATATAAGAAAATAATTGAAATAATTTTATTTGCTTATCAAATTATTATTTTTGAGTTGCCAAACCGCTTAGCTGTCACAACTTCATTGTAGTAATCTTTGAGTAAGTTTTGTCTTGAAAGATACCAGTTACACACTTTAAATTTTTTTTCATCCAAAAATCCTTTCTCTATTAGGTTAATGATAGCTATTTAATTCAGCTGCAAAATTATTTTTAACTACCTTTTAAACTTCTATGGCTGTGTGTTTTTTATTCATTTGAATGATATGCCTTGAGATGCCTCACAAAATCTGGGGATCAGATTCAGAGTACAAGCCAAGCCCCCAGTGAGTACCTAGTGAAAACCTACAAGCTCTCTGAAAAATCTTGGCTTGGTTTGTGAAAATTTAAAAAGAGCTTATAGCATCCATTATTGTTTCAAACTGGCTCACTCAACTCTTGCTCTGCCCCATCAAACATGACTGCATTCCTTTTTAACACAAGAATAATTGTACCTTTTAATTAACTGAGGGCTTGAAGGGGCAGTTTTATGAACAATGGGTGGAGTAATTAATACTTACTAATTAATCTTGATCGTATGTTGACACTGATTTGGCATTCTCTGCTTTTGCTCTTGTTTCAGAAAGAAAACTTTGCTGATCAACAATTTTCCAGCCATTGTCGGAGCTCTGTTAATGTTTACTTCTTTTTATGCAAAGTCTCCATGGCCGTTGATAGTGGGTCGATTTATTATTGGAATCATTTCTGGTAAGAGCAGTCAATATTATCCATGTGTAATTGATGCATTAACTTTCACCTTTGAATCAACCAGTTTATTATTCACAGAAACCATGGTTTGTTAAGAAATAACTTCACATTTTGCTAATTCATGTCTCCCTGTTATGCAAGCAGTTTTAACATTGTTGGTACTGTATAATGCCTTGTATTATTGAGCTGTTCCTAATAACAGTGGTTACCCTCAGTCCTTGTAGAGACAATGGCCATGGGCCAAGGACACCCTTCGAGCTGCTTTTCCTTCAACAATAAATCAGGGAAACCCTTCAAAAGTTTGGCTTTTTAAGGCAGTTGCACTGTCCATTTAGATACTTTAGACCTGGGATATCATCTGATATGGCTGTTGCTAGTAACAGGTCTTTTTTTCTGTCCATGTTGATACTGTAGACCTGGGATACCATCTGATATAGTTGTTGCTAGTAACAGGCCCATTTCTCTGTCTATGTTACTACAGCTGTAGACCTGGGATATATACCATCTGGTGTGCCTGTTTCTAGTAGTAGGCCCTCTCCTATGACTATATAGACAGAGTACATCAGGGATACCTTTTTAGCTGGGCTGTTCCTTGAAGTAAAACTTCCTTTCCGTCAATTTGGAGACAAACCAGGCTAGGGACACCCATCTAATTTGGCCATTTTTAGTATTAGGACCTGTAGATGAGGATACAGTATGTACATCAGGGACACCATAATGTAATTGGACAGCTCTTAGAAGTAGAACTTCCATTCTTTCCATGCGCAGACAGTAGACCAGGGACACCCATTTGACTGGGTGTTTCTAGCTTTAAGTCTTCTTCTCTGACCATGTAAAGACTATATTTAACCAGCTAGGAACACCCTTCTAAAGTAGCTGTTCCTAGCTAGATTAAATTGTACTTAGACTGCTAGATATATATCAATGTAGAGAGAGTGGACCAGAGATGCCCTACTTGTGGGACTGTTTTTTCAGTTGAGCATGCTTCCTTTTGAACTTGTAGTTAAGTACATCAAACAAGAGACATTCTTTTACAATGTAGTTTAGCGGTTCCAAATAGTTCCTCAAAGGCTTCTGCACTGGCCATTTACTTTGGACACTTTACACCAGGGACATCAATCAAAATGGCTTTCAGTTTCTATCCAATGCATGTAGACATAATAGAGCAGAGACACATTTCTAGTTTGGCTATTTAATGTACTATTAGAAAATAATCCTGATGTAACGCGCGCTCTGATTGGTTACAAATCTATTTTCTATGAGAGAATAGAAAATGGA
>JAOBAT010094993.1:0-16899 GCA_026413305.1 Hydrozoanthus tunicans | reverse complement strand
ATTGTTAGAACATAAACAGATAGTGTTTGAATTGAATGAAAGCTTAAGAAGCTCCACATTATCATCTGAGTGAAACGGAAAAATTGAAAGGTTACAATTGTGGCAAAACCAATCAATCTTTGATTTATAGTATTTATAGTCACTCAGAGATAGGTCAGTACATTTTAAATGATTGCTTTGTTTACAAATTGAGCATGTTAATTTCCGACCATTTTTCCTAATAGAGGTTTTGCAAATATTGCAAACAGTCCTACCTACATCTTGCATTTAGGACTAGTCATCACCATAGTCATCAGATGGATAAAGTCGAGTGTCATAGTTTTTAAGTGTTCATTGAGCGTTCAAGGGTGGAGTGAGTCAAAATGCCCTGAAATTATGCTATGCCAATAACAAATTTCCAGGGCCAAAGGACAATTAGCACTATTTCTATTATAAACCTCTGTTCTTATTGCCAACCTTGCATTGACTGATTTGCGCTGTAATTTGGGAATTCAAATTTTATTTTTTTCCGGAAAATCTAAGCAAGAATTCAAAAGCACTGTAAACCTTTCCTTAAAGAATAAAATGTTGATTGAATTTTGCCTTTGAAAGAAAAACTATTGAAATAAAACCTGAACCATAAACTTGCTGCATTCTCATTCTCATTATCATTTAGTAGTTTGTTTCATTTTGTTTAGCTTGTTTTTATGGCAAAAGCCCTAAAAATGAAGCAAAGATTCAGGGTGAAACAGTTCAGTTGTGATATTACCTTTTCTTCAAAAAATGCTTAATCCTCTTGATATTTTTACTAAAACAACGAAACTCGTTTTTGAGTTTTAGATATACAAAGCTTTTTTTCCCTTGTACAACTTAACTTTAGTTTGTACCAAGCTTAATTGGCATTGGCGTACTTGGTATATTTAGAAATCGAGTAAAATTTATTGGTCCCATCAAATACTTCTGCTCTTTTGCGCTTATTTTAATAAGAATTCTGGTTCATTTGACTTCATCACAAGCGAGGCTAGCTAATTGAAATAACAGGAGCTTAAGAATAATTATCAAACTTATTCATGATAGTTTTATTGAATGTTTGTATATTTATAAGACAAATGAGATTATGAGAATAATTATATTATGATATGAATGAAAATCATCAGTAAACAGCTGTTACTAAATACAGTGTATGTGCAATCTTTACAATTATAGTACAAGTATTTGTCACATTTACCTGAAATTAACTTTGGGGAAATAGTAGACAAATTAGTCACTTGGTAGGGTGTATGTTTGCTCATAATATTCACTCAAGTTGTTTTAAAAGCTTCTGTACATTGCTCTGCTGCAATTTTTTTTTGTTTTGGATTGTTTTTTATTGCACTCATTTGTTTCTCAACTGAGCTCTTATGTATCAACATGGCGTGTCTTCCAGTTGTTTTCTTTTCGGTTTGGCTCAAGCTCTACGACTTCTGAAATTCTTATTGTAGCAACATTCACATACTGTAACTTTGATTAAACAGCACTCATTGAGATTTCATCTGTGATTTCGTTTGCAACTTCATTTGAAATCTCAAAGAATCATGATTTGATCAACTTTGAAATTGCTCATACTTACACATCTTTTAGCCCACTTTTAGTGTGGGTCTACCACGAATTGCCTTAGCATTCGTGGTATTTTGAGCCTTGGGAGAAAAATATTTATTTTAGTATGTACTGTACATCAGCAAATTCAAACCATTTTAAAAACTTCAGTGATGTTAGTCCACACATCAAAAAATGTAAGTTGCTCCGCGCTATTGTTATAATCTCATGCTATTTTCATGGTGACCCGATCTATCTTCAATTCAGTTGTTATGGTGATGTCAACTTCTGAGCCAGTCACAAGCAGTATATTGCACATGACTTCTTATTTCTGGAGATGAAAAAAAATCCGAAAGGTAGTTTATAACTGTGTTGCCATAGGCAACCCAGTACTTAATGCTGCCCCATAAAGATTTTGCTTTTTATCTATTTTCTTTCAATTTCATTTGATGTATAATTACAGCATGGCGAAACTTAATTGCAATATGTTTATTTCCTTAAGTTTACAGAAATCAATTGGATAATGGCATCTCTTGCTGAAAAACTTGATCAGAAACTAATGTGTGCTATCTGCCTAGAGCAGTACAGAGAACCTAAAGTTCTTGCCTGTTTACACTCCTACTGTAAGGGATGTCTTCAGAGGATTGTGAATCGTGCCGATGGTAAACATTGTTCCATAAAATGTCCAGAATGTAGGCAAAAAACTAAGGTACGTGTATTTTTTACTGGTTTAGTATATTCTTCATAGTTATGAAAATTTCCTTTGTCATTGTGTTATCATTTTAAAAAGATGATGAAAATAATATTGAAAACCCCAAACACCTCTGACAGTGTGGGAGCAACCTGGAGAATTGTTCAAAGTTTAACAGAAACAGTTCCTTTCACTGGCTTTCATGATTTTTGTCAAAGTTTTTCTAGACCAGTTTTGAAGCAAAACTTTGCCATTGGTTGAAAGAATTTTAACTAAATCTGCCAAAATTTGGGATTGATTTGTAATGGTGAATAAATAATGTTGTCCCCCCAAACATGCAAAATTACTGATAATGTTAGATACTATAAGGACTTTATGATAATCAAAATACTGTAATGTTAGGTTTTTGTGATATAAACCACGAAATTGTTACAGGGGGGATTATTTTTTTTATGTCAGTGAATAACGGGTGTTGGGCTCTACATTTCATTATATGGTTATTGAAAGTTGGCATCTTGAACATAATTACTATGAACCAATAACCTTGACCAAAGAAATACAGGTTAACAAACCCTGCAAAAATGCAATTTTTGTTACTCTCTGAAATACCAATTGAAATTAAATAAATAGTCAGATTAGAGCAATATAATTATATCCATTAATCATAGTAACTTACATATGTCATAAAGTTTTATTACTTCTTGAAATATAGTTCACAAAAAAACAGGTTAAACTAGAGGAGGTTATTTGGCTAACCTATCAATCCTTAAAACTTACTCATGTAAGAGACCGGAAAGATTTTGTTATAAATAGTTATTTTCAGCAAAGTATCGAACTCTTTGGCTGTCAAGTATCAGTAATGTTTGTATATTTCTTTTTACTGATGACAAATAAATGAACAACTCTGTTATAATGCAAGTGTAATCTGTAAATCTGTGTATCTTGAAAAAAACTATACTGTAGGTACTGTAGTCCATCTACTTTGTTGATGGTACCCTGTGCAGCCAGTTTATAAATGATTTTAACTCAAGGAAAGTCTCTAAACCAAACAATCTGGCTCACGCTGAGCATCCTTCTACTCCAGGATGAGAACCCTTTTACTCCACCACAAGTACCACTCTACATAACCAGTTAACCATCAGTTCCCTCCTACTCCACAATGCATATCCTCTTACCCCACTTGTAATGTTGTATAAATCGTACTGCACCATGAGTTCCCTCCTTTCACACCATGAGGTCCCTCCTAGTACATCACGAGTTCCTTCTGACTCCATCATGCTTTTTCTCCTACTCCACTATGAGTTTCCTCCTTTTTCTTTTAATTGACCAGAGTTTCCCCCTTTTCACCATGAGTTCTCACCTACTTCATCATGAGTTTTTATCCAACTCCACCATCAGTTCTTTCCTACTCGACAATAAGATTCCTCTTACTTCACCGTATATTCCCTCCTACTTTGCCTTGATTTCCATCATACTCCACCATAAGTTCCTCCATACTCCACCGTTAGCTCCTCCCACTGCTCCAAGACTAGAGTGTCTTCCTGCTCCACCATGAGTTCCCTCCTACTCCATCATCAGTACCGACCTACTCCACTATGAACTCCCTCCGTTTTAACCATGAGATTCCTCATACTTCACCGTGAAGTCCTCCTATTTCACCATGAGGCCTCTCGTACCTTGTCATGAGTTCCTTATTATTCCAACTTTAGTTTCATCCTGTTGAACTATGAGTTCTACTTTACCACAAGGTCCCTTTTACTTCACCGTGTATTCCTTCCTACTCTGCCAAGATTTCCATCCCATTCCACTATGATTCCCAATCTACTCCACTATGAGCTCCCTGCTGTTCCACCACGAGCTCCCTCCAAGCCACCAAGAATATCTTCTGACTCAACCATGAGTCCCCTCCTACTCCACCAAGAGTGTCCTCTTAATCAAATCATGAGTTCCCTCGTCCACCATTAGTATCCTCCTACCCCTCAATGACTCCACCACGAGTTCCCTCCAACGCCACCATACCATAAGCTCTGTCCCACTTCATCATGCTTTTTCTGTTACTCCACCATGAGATTTTCCTACTCCACCATGAGTTCCTTCCTACTTCATCAAGAGTTCCCTTCTACGCCACCATGAGTTTCATCCCACTTCACCATGCTTTTTCTCATTATCCGCTACGAGTTCCCTCCTTTTCACCAGAAGTTCTCTCCTTTTCCAACATGAGTTCCATCCTATTCCACTACGAGTTCCCTTCTACTCCACCATGACTTCCCTCCTACTCCACCATGACTTCCCTCCTACTCCACCATGAGTTCCCTCCTTATTCACCATGAGTTTCCTTATACTTGACCATAGTTATAAGCTCCCTCCTTTTTTACCATTTTCCTCTACTCCATCATGAGGTACTCCCTACTTCACGAGTTTCTTCCTATTCCACCAGCTCCCTCTTACTCCAACATGATTTTATTCTAATCCATCATGTTTTTTCTCCTACTCCATTGCTTCACTTCAGTTACATACTATGTGTTCATCATATTATAATAAAATGATCACATTGTTAATTGTTATGATGTAACTAAAATGTGATTTTAGGTGTATAGTTTCTAAAAAACTGTTGAATGTGTCGGCGAGTGGATATAAACTTAGATGCTCAGACGAAGGGCTAACGCTCGAAACGTGAGCTTTTCCTACCATGTCACGGCAACGGTAATTTGTTTATCATTTGATACTAAAATGTGATTTATTTCTTGGTGATGATTGAATGATAACCCTGCACGAAAACCTTGTTTAATTTTTCTTAAGAAGTTATTACAAGAGAGTTTTTTAGATATACTGTCTCAAAATGCTAAACTGTTGTAAGTTTCAACAAATTTTAAGATTTTCACACACACATCTTCCAAATCTTAAATTGGAATAAACCCAAGATGAGAGTTTGAAATTTCAAAGAGTTTCCCAGGTCCTCTATTTAACAAAGGAGTGCATCAAGTAACCCTTTTTGTTGTGCTAGTATGAAAGAAAAAACAACTCGATATGTTTATTATAACCAACATAATTTAGAAGTCTTTGAAATACAATTTAAAAAAACTGTTAATAGAAACAAGAAATAATTAAACATAACAAAGTTTTATTATTAACTAAAAAGCCAAATTACATTTAACAATATAAACCATTGGGTTGGAAACACACATACAGAGAACAGACACAAGCTTAAAACAATACACAGTACTTTTGGCTAACAGATACCACATTTGTTCTTAAAACAGCAAACGAAGTCGCATAAAATTTGACAAGGCATGGATAACAGACAAAAAAAATGATCTACTTGATTGATCTATGTGTTTTCTTTGATTAACTTAAGGAAAAGGACCGTTAAAAGACAACTTATCAAATGTTTCAATTTATTTGTTATTCCTTTCTAAAAAAATTGCGTTTTAATTACATTTACTTGCTGTTGTAACAGTATTTTAAACGAAGTATATTAAGATCGTGTTCTATTGGTTATATTTTTTAAACGTTTCGGTTGGCTGGTTTTGTTGATCAACCATTTCAACCAACTCTGACCCAGTTTGAAAGTGACCATCATTCACCCTGAAAATTTTTAAAAAAGTGCTCTATCGAAAATATTAACCAAACCAGCAAAACCGGTTTAAGTTGAAATGGTTAGTCTCAACTGAAGAGAACACGACCTCGTTAAGTAAAAAAAAATCCTTAGTTTCTCAACATTATCATGATTTATTTACTAGCTCACCGGGGAAGATGTTAACAGCCTAAAGACGAATTTCTTCATAAATAACATTCTGGAAGTGATGACTTTAGAGGACAATACAAAGACAAGCCGTGGGAAGGGATTGGAGTGTGAGAATTGTGATACCGGAGACAAAGCTTTGACACGCTGTATTGTGTGTGGTGTGTTTTTGTGTGAGTTTTGCACCCAGTCCCATCGCCGAACCAAAGCAACCAGTCAGCATCGTCGGCTGACGATTGAAGAAGTAAAGGCAGCTGGACCGTCAGCGTTGACTAAACCGCTATTCTGTGTGAAGCATGAACAAGAAGCCCTCAAACTCTTCTGTGTAACCTGCGAGAGCCCCATTTGTCGTGACTGTATCATTGTCGATCACAGAAATCACAAGTATGTCTTCATAGAAGACATTTTTGTGCAACAAAAGGAAGAAATAGGAAAATATATAGAACAAGCTAAGCGCAAAGAGACCTTGTTTGTTGCCGCCATTGAAGAAGCAAAGGAATGTGAAAAATCCTTAGAACTAGACGTTGCTAAGGTCGATGGAGACATTGATAGGTTTATTAATGAAATTGTTGCGGCAGCCGAGAAGAGACGCGAAAGCTTGAAAAAAGATTTAAAAATTATGGCTCAGAAGAAAAAACAGAAGCTTCAGTCCAAAACAGAAGAACTATCAGTTTTCCTTGGTTCTCTACAAAGCTGTGTTGGGTTTGCAGAAGATGTTTTGAAAAAGTGCGATAAAACCGAAGTGCTTTCAATGAAAAAACAAGTAGTAGATAACTTTAGAATGCTAAATCAAAAGCAACACCTTCGAAGCCAGACTGAAGTCGTTTCATTACAATATAAAAACGCCAAAACAATTACTGAAAACATTTCACAAGCAGCTTTAGTATTGGGCGACTCCAGAAGGCAACGTGGACTCAACCAATATATCGAAGCAGGGTTTGCACACTCTGGGGACTTTTGATACCAAATTTTACCCGATTATAATATTACATGGTTGTGGACGGATGAATGACGAGTTTCATGTTTGTTCTTTGGACAGATTGTACTGTAAGCCGTTACGTGTGGGTGTGTTTTGGCCTGACTTGATTCTTAACCAATTCAAAGAAATAAAAGTAAAAGAATTCGAGTGAGGCCTTACCATTTGAACGGGGTATAGTCCAAACTTCGCTGATCTACAGCATCAACAGAAAAAACCATAAACCCACATAAAGGAAAGAGAAAAAATCTCTGATCGTTCCAGTGGCAAGACCTAATCTATATGTTGTAAAAGGCATTAGTTCCTCAAAGACATTGCGCACGTAAGCTAAATTTCATTCTTGATATACACTTTTGAGTAAATTCTAAAGCGACTTCATAAGCGAGTTACCTCGGCTAATGGGTATACATCA
Source organism: Hydrozoanthus tunicans (assembly GCA_026413305.1). Taxonomy (NCBI): domain Eukaryota; kingdom Metazoa; phylum Cnidaria; class Anthozoa; order Zoantharia; family Hydrozoanthidae; genus Hydrozoanthus; species Hydrozoanthus tunicans. The sequence continues at coordinate 9,524 of JAOBAT010094993.1, read as the reverse complement.
GCTAGGTTAGTACGGCCCATTCTACGGAAACATACGCACTGTATCCTTAGGGATACTTAAAAAGTAATACTGTGCAGAAAAAGTGTAAAGGTGACATGAACATTAAAAGTGAGGGCCTTACCATCTTCACGTGTACTAACGATGAAGTAAGCGCTCCAAACACCATCCCCTTTAATTGTGAAACCGAGTAGCCGACAGGTGTATTGCGTTGATATTTTCAGGTTGTAGAAATAACTTTGCGTTGCGTTGGGCAGTAAAGTTACCAATGTACCGTTGCTGTTAGTGAAGTCCTTTTCTCGACAGAAAACTTTGTAGCCAAGTAAGACCCCATTGACAAACTCCAGAGATATAGGATCCCACGTAATGAGAATTGTTGTCGGATCTACGCCATTGGCTTTGATTTTCCTCGGGGGTCTACTTGGCACTTGTATGTTATATGAAACAAAAAGTAAAAGGTATGAACGAACTCTCAATTCAGCTTTCCAATCCCAATCAATTATAAACATCCAACTTCATCTAACATGCCATGTATACCAATAATTATGACATTTTATAGTAAGAAAGGGAGCATTGATCAAACAGCGTAAAATTGAGAGTAAACCCCAAAAATTAGGGAAAAAAATATGCGACCTAGATCGGAGAATTTAATTTCTTTAAAGTGTATTAGTTTAAAGTGTAAAGTGCTGCGGAAATTTAATCTTCAATTTACAATATTAAAATGTTGACCCGTATAATTTCCGCTTGGACTCTTCTTACTCGTTTTTTTTAATTGATTTGCGGAGAATTTACGAAGAAAAATGTTTTCTTTCGCCAAAGCTGCGAAACTCTTTATACTTATTAAGTATGTATGTATTATGTTGCATGATTTGAAAGTTGGGAGGTTCAAACTTACTTTTCCGGTCAAATTCATGGTGAAATTTGCGTGGCTGGTGGCTCATTGTTTGAGCAAAAAAACTCACTGGCTCGCTATTAACACTAGCATCCTTTCAAATCATGTGACGTCATAAATCGCCGTTGCATGCTTTGAATTTTATTCGCATTGAATGCATTTTCGAAATTTATTTCACGGATTTGATATGGTCAGGTTAGCACTTTTCATCGATTTACTGTCGATAAGAAGTCTTGGAAAGGCCATACCAATGAAAATGTGGCTTTCAAGAGCAACACTGTAATGATTAGCCCAAGCTACAGATATTGTCGCAAGAACGAATGTGGCAGCTTTAACGATTTTTAGTTTTATGGATGCAAGGGAACATAGCACGCTTTTTACCTTTCAAGCGAATTAAGTGGGAAGTTTGGCATTGTTGAAAAGTGAATTACTTAGAAAGTATACATACTGTAACGTACATAAAAACTTAGCTTTCTTTGGGAAAAAAATTAGTTTAATTGATTTAACAATCAGACTCGGAGCACATAATATCTCCATTTTGCTTTGAATGTTCCGAAAACCACTGTGCTTGGAAGAGCGACCGAAGACTACTTGAAAAGTGGGCCCTGGGTCAGAATGACGTCATTCTCGGGACTCTATGTTTTTATTGTATCATTACTCCACATTGACTTACCATCCTGGTCTGTTTGTGCTATAACTACAGGAGAGCGCTTGCCATAGAACTTCGTGACTCCTTCTACCTCAACGCTGTAGATTCTGAATGGCCTTAAGTTATTTATCTCCACAGAAAGCAGAGGTCTTGAAACCACAGCTCGCCTCACTATGTGGTGCCCTAACACAACGTCTGTGAAGTTAGTTTTTACTGCAATGCTTGAGTTGTAAACCGAGAACTCGGTGTAGATAACTCGGTATTTGCGAATGATACCAGCGACTTGTTCCGGAGCAATTGGGGACCACGCAACGTACAGACTTGTAGAGCTCGTGTTTAAGGCACTAATGTTAGCAGGGTACACTTGTGGCGCTGTGGAATAAGGTGTAGAAATGATGTGAAGCAACTTACTCTCGCACTACAAACTGTTTAGGTTCATAGTACAACCAGCAACTAGTAACATAATAACAGAAACCAACTAGCTTACTAACAGGAATGCTGCAGCCTGATTTACCAACCTACTCACTGTTTCAGTGTTGAGCGATAGAGAGCCGGTGGCGAAACTGCCCTTCTTTTTTAAAACAAAAAAAACAATGGCGGATTCTCCATTTCTTGGTTCTATCGGTTTAGAGTTTAAATTGGAATGTATTATACTAGTTGGTTTCACTAAAACAATTGAACTACTCGTTGTCGTTTTCTTTGAATGCAATTGTGTATTGACAAAAAGAAAACCCAACCTCTTCGTCTAACTGTTATTTAGGAAGTGTAAATTTCTTGACTGGGAAATAATGAAAATTTGGAATGTTCTTGATTTAGTACCGGTCCAAAAAGGGGGAGGGGGGACCGGGGGTCACCAGTTTTCGACATCGCGATGGGAATGGGCAACGTTGTTTTTAGTCTTGAATGGGTGTGGTTTTTTGAGTTATCTTAAAAAGTTTTTGTCACTTTTATTCAAAACTATGGAATTTTGTTAAAACACCCGATCATATTTTGTTTTGTTCGAAGAATGATTACGTAAAAAGAAATTTATTAAGCAGTTGCTCTGTTCTGCGAAATTGACTTAAAGACTTTTTATGGGAGGGATGGGTCATCAGTCTACGGTATAACCCCTAATTTGCATAAATTTTCAACGCAAAAGCCTCGTTTGCATGTTTAGCAATATGGCAGCCGACGGAGAATCTTTCTAATATCTTCTTTCCGTATTTTCTTGTGTTATTTCGCATGAAAATGTTTACAAAAAGTGACAATTAGCTTAACCAATGCTTTAAGTACAACCATGAAAATCCTTGTATCTCCATTTGCCTGTTATTCGAAGAAAACTGCGGCGAATTCGGCCTATTATGAGTTTAAAAAGGGAATAATGCGTGGAGAAGATGACTTAGCGTTCAAAAGTAAAATGACGGTCTTGGACGCAGATGTCGACCGATTGCCATGTAAGGTATGATTCTCAAATCTTTATTTGTTACTTGGTGATTCTGATACTATATATTTGCCAGTTTCTCAATGATTGATTCAAAATATTGCCACGAATTTGCACTTATGTTGTGGTTCTTTGCGATGTTCCCATTTGCCATTTGCTTCACGCATTTTTTTTACCTGTATGACTGACACTTGCACTTCGATTGCTATGTTTCAAACGTTGTTAGCATTGTAAAACATTTTCTTTTTTCTGAACAAAGCTTAACAGCAGGATAGTAGTAGCAGAATGCGAGATCGAACGAGGTTAATTTGTCGCATTTTGCCTTCCGTCACTTTATCTCCACAGCCCTAATAGTAATACTGTCGTAGTTGTCAAGCTGTTTTTAGACGTACATGTTACATGTCGTGTTTGAAAAAAAACAGTCATGGCAAATTTGATTCATTGTACTACTGTTAAGTTCGATCCAAAACTGTATTTTCCACACCAATGCCTCCAGACTGATAAGCAATAAGTCCCAAGACAGGGCTTGTGTAACTCGTTTGTAGTACAGAGTAATAGAGTAGAAGTGCCAATAAAAAGCCAAATAAAAAGAAGAAAATGGGAAATTATACTAGACTATGATAGACACATTAATACCTGAACGTTTCTCTATCTTCCACAGGCACATGTCTAATAACCTTGGACTTATGAACCTCAAGTAAATGCTTCCCAGACGCAGCAATTGGAGTATTATATTCATGCTGGACCTTGAAGGTCGTCAAACCGTTTTTCCTCCGGAATGGTATCATTTTAGGAGTCCTTTCGTTTTGGCATGGCCATAGTCTACAACCGGTGTTCCACTCGGCAGAAACAAGCACGCTTGAGGACAACTAAATACCGTTCACTTGCAATTGAGCGAGATAAATTGTGCACCTGGGTTTAATCAGTGCATTGTTTTTCGTTTCTCGGACGGATACCAATTTCAGAAAGTTGAGCTAGTGATCAATGTAGCTATTTTATACTGTTCAGTGCACCAAACATTGTTGTAAAATGCTGTAATAGTTAATCACTGTAAATAAAACTAAAATATTTTTGTATGTTTGAAGTTATACCTTGCTCGTTGATATAAAAAGATGACAAATAATAAGATAAAACATTTATTTGAAATTTGATGATGTAATGAGAGCCAGCCATGAAAATGAAAAAACTAAGCAATAGGAATGCAGAAAAAAATGAAGTTCCGGATGAGTGCTGATCTAAGGTACGCCAGCTTTCGGGTGCAAAACGCTATCGGTTGTGCCACTGCGGCATTTGTTATGAACGGAATGTAATTGTAGCGCCCAGCTGATATTTAATACCCACGTGGTGTAAACAAATTATTCAAAGCCTGCTTGCAACTACAATGGGGCGCAGCGAATGACACCGGTTTTCTTTTTTAGACATAATTCAATAACGAGCACATATCTTGCTTTCTAACTTCACATACTCTTAGTTGAGGGATTGTATAATCCAAATCGAACAAGGATCGTGACTAATCTGCTTTATGACAAGGTGCACATTAATTATGTTGGTGAGCTAAACGGTTTTTCGGTCCTGAGGGAGTGCAGCTAAGTTTTCAGCAAATATTTCCGTCAGATTTGAAGTGATGCGAATAACATTTCGCCAGCGAATACCCCGAAGGTTTTAAAACAGATGTGTAGTACAAAGTTTTTATCAATTTCAATTTGATGTCGAAGATTTTCTCTCAGTATTCTTGCCAACTTGTGCAGTACGTATTCTCAAATTTGTGAGAGTTCGAGTAATTCACCATATCTTTTCTATTCCAAGAATTTTGACAATGTTACTTCCCACAGTTATTGTTGAGTATTTGGTCAAACTACTCTGTAAACATAGGCACTGGAGCTGTCTTATGACTAGGTGCACATTAATTATGAACTTTGGGTGTTCGTAGCCTTGACTTCATCGAATTTGGCCCCGAAATAGTTGAGTAATTTTGATGGTTGAAAATTACTGATTAAAGCCCAAAGTAGCAGAATATCTTTATTTCGTCATTGTACTGTCCAGCAACATACGTATCATTTAAAGAAAGAACGCGCGCTAGAAGTACAAAAGCTCTAAAGTTAACCATACGTTTTCTGTGAAAGACCCGCCATTGCTGTTTTTAGTCAAAGTATCATCCGTTTCCATGGATATTGGCTATCATGCAAACGAGGCTCGCGCGTTGAAAACGTATGCAAATTAGGGGTTATTCCGTAGACTGCATGGAGTTTTGAGTCTGGGAAAGGGGGCCGGATGGGTCAGCAAACTTTTTGCTTTTGTCTTTGTCGTTTTTGTTTTTTGACCGGTCCCTTTCATCAGTCAGATAATTTGAGTAAGTAAAGAAAATTCCAGAGCCCGTTGTCAATGCAAAGTGGATTTTACTCAGCCTCGATATGATGTTGAACAACCAAGCAGAGCTTGGGAGTGGGTATCTCCATTGCTAAACCGGTAGGCGTTACGTTAGGATTAGCCTGAAACGAGGATATAAATTCTTCCCGATCTACAAAGCGCTACACAGTTGTTAATCACCTTATCGAAGTCGAGCAAATTCCTCTTCACACTTACAAAGGGCTCTGGATAGTGCTCGAAAGCTCACTTGTACTCGGTCAAATTATCTGAGTGGTGTGACCAAGATTATTACAAACATTTTTTTAACAAATCTTTAAGCACAGCAACACTGCACAAACATGCTAACGAGATAGAGAAAACCAGTTAAATGCGCATTTGATCATATTTATATGTATTTTGCGCAATACAAATAATACATTATTATTTTTATTATTATTAATATTATTATTATTATTAATATTATTATTATTATTATTATTATTAATATTATTGTTATTATTATTATTATTATTATTATTATTATTATTATTTTTATTAAATGACACTAAGGCCTGTTTTGCATCTTCAAAATAGTTTGCGCCAGAGTGTTAGCAGCCGTGGACAGCTGTTTCAATCTTGTTGCATTAACCTCGTCAGCACAGCATAGCTAACAACCAGCCTCAGTTCCAACAAAAAGAGTTAAACAAGAATGTGTATATTTTTTTAAGATTTTCATTCCTCGTCGGCAACCTCATTTCCAGGTTCTCTCTTTCCCCGGGGAAAGATATACCCTGGGAATAAGGTTGCCTGGTTGGCAATTTATCAACATCGAGCTTCTTCTTACATTACTCGTACAAAACAGAAATTATATTTGATGCAAGAGGAAGAACAATATTCTCTAAATTAATTTGATAACAGGAGTAAAAAGTGCTGGTTTAAGGCTGGGAATTCCTCTTGTTTTGGCTGACAAGTGCTATCAGAGTTCTAAGGATTTCAGCCTCGAATGCTTGGAAAGTGTTCTTAAACTTAACTGTTTATCAATAGTATTGGGTGCACGTGCAGTTTTATTTTCCGCTCAGTAACTAAACCGGAAGCACAAAATGCTATTATGGCCGGAAAAAGGCTCAAAACAAATTTGTAAATGAACATCACTGAAAGCTACGGTGCACTGATGAACATTAGTTCCACAATATGCAAATGTGCACATTTCCTCAGCTTCAACACGTTCTTAGAATGTTTTTAAAATCCCTATCAAGCTTATTTTTTAAGTTCCAGATGAAAAGTAGAACCCTTTAAGAATAGTGTTTTTTGTAAATAAAACCTTTTCTTGCCGTTCCTGTTACATTTTTTAGACTTCAAGCGTGCAATGATGACGTAACACAAGGCATAACGCAGAGGTAATCCTTCTTCATCTCAAAAAAATTCAACTCTGGCTACAATATTCACTTTGTTTAAACTTTAATCAATGAGTTATTCCCTTGAAGTTGTTGGAAATAAGAATTTTATGACATTCTTTAATCAAAATGAAAACAAAAAACACGCTGCTGCTACGTAATAGGTTGGCCTGCTGGGTCAAATTTTTTTTCTGTTTTTGATTAAAAAGCATACTTAGACGTGGAAATTTTCTTTGGTTGTTCGAATTTTGAGTTCACAAACCACAACAGTTTTAATTCAGAAAGTAAAAAATTAAGTTTGCTAGGGACTTTAATTTTTGGGCATTTTTGTCATGTTCTTATGAAAAGGTTCTTTTAAAAAATGGTGTAATTACGGAATTCCAAACAAAACAAAACAAAACTGTACAAATGAGAGTAAAAATTGCTTTATATGGAACTGATAGAGTGTAAGTGTATTGTTTTTCAAGGAATCTTTTCTTCACTCTACCTACCTTCCTCCTCAGACCTCACTGTGATATTCTGACTGAATGGACCTAGTCCTTTAACTGTATAGGCAGCAACTTGGATGTCATAGAATGTGAACGGCTTAAGTTCCCCAATGATAGTAGAGGTGGCAGGAAACTGTACAAATGTTTTTGTGCTGTTACCACTCGAGCCGTGTGTCTCTCGCAGGATGACGTGGTACCCCAGAACGATGCCGTTGGTATAATCAGGAGAAACAGGCTGCCAATATACTTTTATCTCGCTCTTGCTGACGTTGTAACCTCCGAAATGCGAGGGAGGAGCACTCGGTGCTATGAAGTAAAGAACAAAAGCAGTAATTCTTAAAAGTAACAGTCGTATAGTGCACAACTTATCAAATTTGCAATTTGAGATGTACTAATAAATCTGATTGGCTGCGGCTTGAAGAAACAGTAGCGCTTCTAGAGAAGAGGTCAGCTTTTTATCTCAATACCGTTAGGAAAACTTAACTGTTGTTGATAATAATAATAATACTTTGATATTGCTATCACTACCTTTATCTTTACGGTAAGAGTTAGACAAGACCGAGGTTAAAAATTTCTCGGTAAAGACAAAGCAAATGAGGCCAACAAGTTATTCGTTGCATTTTTTAAAAATAATGCAGAAAAAATAATTTAAATTAGTTATAAATAGAGAGCGAAAAAAAGTAAAATGTTTAAAATGGCCACGGGCGTCACAAATAATCCTGTTATATCAATACTGCCAATCAGATTTCAGGGTTCAGTCGGACTATATAATGCTGACACATGCGATGTATAAATCGTAACACTCATTAATTTTGAAGGTGATGTTTGAGGCGTTTTTAAACGGATCTGCTGACGTGATGTTACAAAAATCTTCTTCAAATTCAACCACCTTCAAGAAAAGAAACAACAAAACCAACCACGTAACAGTTAACTCAATGATAACAAAGAACTTACCATCTTGGTCTGTTGTACAGAAGACCGGGTCACACAGGGGACCATCGCCCTTGACTGTAAAAGCTAAAACCTGAATACGATATTTGATGAACTTGTTTAACTCTCGTATCTCCAGTTTTCTGGTCCTCGCGTCGGTCATGTTACTGAGGACGCCGCCCCGGCCGTCTTGCCGTGTGTACTGTACGCGATAACCACGCAAAATCCCGTGCAAGTAGTACTCGTCTTCTAGTGGTTGCCAGGTAACGAGCATTGACGTAGAACTTGTGTTTCTTGCTCCTACCATCGTGGGTGGCATACTAGGGACTAAAATAGTGATAGCAAATCGCAAGTCCTAAAAATATAGTTATTATCCGGCGGGTATTTCGGGGTCAAAAGGGTAGTAATGACGGTCGGAAAAGTCCCCAAAATACCCTAAAAATACCTCTTTGTTCAAAAAATACCAATTGAAATCTAAAAAATTTTCCCTGGGTAGCAAGCGGGTCGGTGTTAAGCCCCTCTCTTGTGCGCCGAACGTGGTACACAGTAAATAAACGCGCAAGGTTTTGGACATTCGCCAAAGCACCTTTGTCTTAACTTTTTGTTCAGTACGCACGTTTGCTATTAAAAACACGGGACTGCAAGCAGTCCAAACAGTCCAATTGCTTCACGTTTATTAACCCTTAAGATACCAGGCTCTTGGTTTAACACAATTTTTTTTAAAAAAACCCCCTAAAAATTACCGGACTGGCAATTTTAATTACTGAAAATACGACGGTCATGCTTACCATGCTAGTATAGGGAGTACTCCCCTTCACCCCCCGGGAGTTTTACATCCAGCACTTCCCAAACTAAAGGCTATGTAACTTTTTAACAACTGAATTACCTTTACTCAAAGAAGTTCTTTTTGTTCAATTTGCTATTAATGTTTACAACAGAAATGGCATTTTTCGGTCAACCTTTTTGATATGGTGACAATCAGTTTCTTTCTTTTTACCTTTGGTAAGCTAAGATTGTCAATTTCCCCTTCAATTGTTTCGTATTGTTTATGTTTATACCATGCTTAGAAAGAGGAGTTATTTAGTTCGAAGGCGTATACCAAGGTATTTGCTAAAGCCGTGGCTACACGATGCAACATTGCATGCAACGTTGCGCGCAACTGAAACCCTTCGTGTGACCACACGGTGAAATTGTTGCTTGCAATGTTGCAAGAGTAGGATCGGTTTCTACTTCGCGCAACGTTGCGTGCAACAATTTCAAAGCTGGCTACACGGTTCAAATCTCCAATTGCGCGTAACTGGCTACTAGAAACAATTAATATAATAATAATAATAATAATAATAATAATAATAATAATAATAATGAATTATTTATAGAGCGCTTAATCTAAGCTCTAAGCGCTTGACAA
>JAOBAT010094982.1:0-16900 GCA_026413305.1 Hydrozoanthus tunicans | reverse complement strand
AAACGATATTTTTCTTCTTTTTCAAAATCTCTTTCTAACAGACCAAGTTCCTTGATAGTGATATATACACTTTAACTTCTTGGACAAATCCTATCCAAAACAAAAGACCTCCAAATTCGGGAATGCTTTGAAGCTGTTACAAGTAGGTGGCCGCGAAGATCAAACTTCAGCAGTGACGATCACAAACAAGTATGGTGGTATACTGTATGAGTAAAACTGACAAAACGGTACTACAAAATCAAGCACCTGATAATGAAAAGCTCAGTACAAAACTTGGTGTATGGTACCCGGTAAAGGTTGTTCAGAAAAGGAACAGAACACAACTGCTTTCTTGTTTTATTGTGCACCGTATTCAACTCGATGTTATTGCTGATATTTTAACATTGCTTTTTCTCCAGGCTGACCCGTATTTAAAGGTTGTTCTTGGGAAGACCAAATTTGACGAAAGTGACAACTACAAACCGAATACCCTAACCCCAACTTTTGGAAAGTAAGTGTTCATAAAAACTATCAACATACCGAGGTATCACCATGTTACGCCGCCTAGATTGCCCAGTTGGTAAGGAGTCAGTCTGTCGTGTTAGTGGACCGGGTTCGATTCCCAAGATGCAACCGAGGTTTTGTTGCGGCCTTTGGCTTTGCTCTTATGTCTGCAAATGTCCGCGTCTTTCTGAATAATATAAGGGCATCGAACCATTAGTCCTCGGAGGCTTTATACTGACAGGGTTAAAAAAACTTGTTAGGCTCCCCGACTCTTAAGTTAAGATACAGTGAAGACAATAAGCTAAGCCAGAAGATATAAAATAAAAACAGTGGCAGCAGCATCGATTTTAATTCAGAAAATCAATACAGTGTGTTTTATAAAGATTGAAATGTTCGAAAACATAGCAAATATTGATCAACGCCTTCAGTTATTAGTTAGTTTCAAGAGCTAGTACACAAACTAAAGTAATTTAATTAGTCTTGAAATAATCACTAGTTTAACTTAGAAAGTTGCCATGTGGTAAGCATTAACTGCATTCCTTTGCTAGATATTAGATGTTATTAGCGTTGTACTCTCCGTTTTTATGCGGGACTCTGTGCTTGCGTGGTCACAGATTGAAACTTAACAAAAAAAAATTGTTCACTCTTGGAAGTTTACTCAAATTCAAACGTAGAAAATTAAGGTTGTGAAACACAATAAAGAGCTATGGAAACAAACAATTTGTTTTGAAAAATGAAAGTTGGAAGTATAAAAAACATAACAGAGTTCGAAATGCATTAATCCCTTTGTCACGTAACAGCCATATTGGTTACGTTGCAATTTTTGGTTTTACATTCCAATGAAGACTTGACATATCGTTTTTTCATCAGGATGTTTGAAATGAAAGCAACAATACCTTTGGAGAAAGACCTTAAAGTCACTGTAATGGATTACGACATGCTGTCAAGAGACGACATGATTGGAGAAACTGTTATCGATCTTGAAAACCGGCTGCTTTCCAAGTACCGCGCAACCTGTGGTCTGCCACACACCTATTGCAGAAAATTTGAATGCAGGTAAAAATACCCGTTCGATGTTCAGTGTGGCTCCGGTTGTCATGTTATTAAAAAGAAGCTAAGCAGCACAATGGAGGTTGTAGTTTTTGTTTTCAAATCGGCTAAAAGATAAGTGTTCTCGGTTTCTGATTTGATATTTAGTGTTGAAATACGAAATAACAAAACAGTTTTCATGATAACGGCGACTTAATCCAATTTTTGCTTCTACGTCGGAGCTTTTGTTTCGTGACGGGGAAAAACAAATATTTTGTAACGAGTATTAATCCGATTACACGGAAAGAAAGAAAGGTACTGATCCAAATGCGGCAAACTCAAGCTTGAGTGGAATACGATTATATCAAAGTTACTTACACGAAGTCTTTCGATTACTATTTTGTATTGCTACTAGTAAAAAAACCATGGAAACCAAATGACACACGGTTTGCCATAGGAGACCTTCACCGTATAGTATTCACCCGACAGCTCTTGCGAAAACGTTTACGGAATTTCTGATCAAAGTCCTCTGAACTGATCAACTGTTTTGGTTTCAACACAAACGGCTGCAACTGATGTAAAACAAAGCTAATTAAATAGTTGTGTTTCTCTAGTGGTCCTCCGCACAGATGGCGAGACATCAAGGAACCGTATGAGATCCTGAAGGACTGGTGTGCCACAAACATGGCTGGCGTGGATGTAAAGCTGTATGGAGCGGGCAAACCTAGCAGTCCGTACAGGATGGTACTGGGCGACAGAGAGTACTCGCTCGAGCAGTTTGGTAAGAACACTAAACGGCTGTAAAACTTGCCGTAATGGAAGGATATGGGGATAGGCTTTTTAGCAATGCATCTAGCTCTACGTAACGACCTGATTTGGAGGTAGAGGATTGTAACAGGAAGGCAGCCGTTCTGGGGGTAGACTAGCACCTTTTGATTTTATTTCAAGTCCTGGTTGGCCTTTTACTCTAAGTCTTGGCTAACGCAGCAGACCAACCTTCCTTTACAATATCAAAAGCTTAAAAAAGCAAAAATTGATGACAACGTTTTAGTATTTCGATTGAAAACAAAAAATCTTACAACAAAAGTTCCACCCACTGTCCAACAAAATTTAGCCCTAATTTTGAGATATGTCCAGAAATGCATGCAATTACAAAATTTGCAAAAACTGTAAAAGATCAAGGGATACAGATGGGTTAATTTTTGTAGTATTTGAAATTTCTGTTACATCTTGGCAGTGATACAACGGTGACTTCCGCTCAAAGTCAATGAAAGCTAAGAACATTTCGAGCTATGGGAATCAATCCTCGTCCGCAAAAATTCTGTCCCTAGATTTGGTACTTATTAATGTCCCAATTATTTTTTCATCTTTTTTTCTCTAGAAATGACGCGCTTCCAGAAAGCTCATACCAAGGGCACGAAGAATCGCGAAAACAGAAAACAGCAGTTGGCGTTGTTTGTGCTTGACCAACTGGGACTGGTCCCGGAGCACGTGGAAACGAGGCCACTTTACAACCCTTTGCAGCCTGGTCTTGAACAAGGGAAGATTCAACTCTGGGTTGATATCTTTCCAAATGATGACGGTGTGCCTGGTCTCCCTGTGTACATTTCGCCAAGGCAGCCCAGTGTGTAAGTAACATAACGAGTTCAAACCCTTCCATTTTTCAGCCTGCATGTTGCTAAGTTCTCTCAATTAGAACTTGTAATCTTATGTTACTAGTTTAACGTCTTAGGTAGTTTTCTATAATTAATCTAACCAAAGCTACCAAAAGTTGTACACTGCCTGGCTAAACTATTAACAATCTAAATGAAAGTGTAATGAAAACAATTATAAGAAAAAAAGTACAAGAAAAGAGGTTTGGGGTTAACACAATTAAGTTTGGGTCCAAATCATGGACGCTCTTCTGAATATGCTATATCAAAGAGTTACTAAAAAGTGTTTTAAACTTTTCACCCTTTCAAGGCATTCTAAAAACTGCCCAGTTCTGAGTTAGCAAACTCTCATAACGTATGTCCATAGTCTTGTATAATGCTTTGAGAAAGAATTTTATAACTTCTAGTTTTGGGTGGACGACCGAATTTCGTATTCTCGGCACTTTGTCCAATCAGTTTCTTCTCTATTATTTTTTTTTGCAAACCCAGAAGTTGCCAAAAGCTGTAGCAGTGAAAGATTACAGCGTTTTTGTTGTCTGTATCAAATTCTAAACTATAGTTAACACACAGTAAGTGAAGCTCTTTAAAGAAAACTGAAGTGAAAAAAAGGAAATTTCCTGACAGCTATCAGATTGTTTAACATTTTAGAATAGAAATACTTTTTTTCCTTGAGAAACAATAATCACAGCAAAAGAGGCCAGCTTAAGTTGGCTTTTCGTTTCTTGATCATTCTCCCTACCATCTTTTTGCGACTGCGATGTCTTGCAGGAAAACCATTACCCTGCGTTTCATACCAACCGACAAAGAAATGGAAAAAGATTTCTATTTTCAAGTTAGCAACAGTTGTTCAAAAGTTTATTTTATTTTAATTGGTTTGGGTTTGGTTTGTTAATGACAGTTACCATTTGAGAGTGATCATTTGGAACACAACTGGAGTTGTACTGGAAGAGACATCAGTTACTGGGGAGAAGATGAGTGACATCTACCTCAAAGGGTATCTTTCTTTCATTTTTTGAGTGCATTTTTGTTTGTTTTTTTTTCAGCTACTAGCATTCGTAGCACAACAAAAACATAATGCAACCCCTACCTCACGCAAAAGATGCAGGTCGCACCTAAGGTTGAAATTTATCTTCTCAATGTTTTAAGCTTTCGAAAAGCCTAGAGTTTTGCCAAAAAACGCACATGAAGTTGTTAATAAAAGCGCAAGTTTTGGAAAGATCTTGTCCTCTTCGGGCTCCTTTTAGCTAGTAGTGTAGGGTTGCAATGCATTATGGTAAAGTGTGCTGCACCATCTTTTTTCTTATCAAATTTTATCTTATTTATTTTGTATGCCAGGTGGATTATGGGTGAAGATGAGAAGCAGAAGACGGATGTCCATTACAGGTTTGTATCAACGCAATCTTGCTTTTACTTGGAAACATTTGAACTAAGCTTTAATCGGTTTCTCTTTACACAAATAGGTAATTTACTACGTCTAGTAACGAAATCACACACAAATTTGTTAAATAAAGCAAATATTTAATGATCAAAAGGAAGATCCTCTTAATTTGGCTACAGTCAAAGTGTAATTTAATCTTAGTGCTTGCAGTTCGGGATTAAAGGGGTGGAAACACGTCGACTGGTTATTTAACCAGTGTTGTATGTCCTTGTTCGCCTTTTAAACGCGTTTTTGCTCATCTTTGATATAAAGTAACAAGTTATACGAAACGGTAAGTACGAAACTCCGTTATCAAAAATTGAAAGATAATACTTTGGTCAGTTTCTAAATGCTTTGATTTTTACCCCGAAACTCCCCTTAACCCATGTTAGATTCTAAGTTTTAAATCCGCCTAGAGATAAAAAATTGTTACAAAAGTAATTTCCAACGAACAAATGCATTTGTAGGTCGCTTGATGGGGATGGAAACTTTAACTGGAGAATGGAATTTCCTTTCGAATTTCTTCCAATTGAGAAACAGGTTGTTGTGAAGAAAAAGGTAAGTTTTGTTGTGATAATTTATTTCATCAATTTAAATAATCAGTTCTAACACTAACTCAACCCTCGAGCTTTCAGAACTTTTCTCTATAGTATGTTAGTTAGAGGGACCAAACCTAATAGATCTTATGCTTGATGACAATATCGTTTCCTCCACTTAACGTGGTGATGGTACTTGCTATAACAACGTAACGAACATTCTACTGAATAAACATGGTAGAAGAGACATAACGAAATGTTGAACAGCAAAAACAGTTAAAATTTTTCCTCAACTTCCGCGATCTCAAACAGCACTTCACAATCAAGCCTCATTTTGAAGCACTTTTGACGTCATCATGCATAAAAGCCATTGTTGCAAAACCCTCAATGTTCATAAACAGAAAAATTTTTAAAAAAGCAGCGTCACGTGAGACTCTTGACTTTAGGAAACACGTATTTTATTGTGGAGGATGAATAGCCGTATTGTCAGACTATCGATGACATCGATCGTTCATCCTAATTTGTTTGTACTTCGAGGCCTTTCAGATCAGGCCATTCCCCAACAACATCATTTACAAGTGTTGTTAAAGTGCATGTAAAAGGAAACATTTTATTACTTCAGTGGACAGACCTCGCTAAATGAGGAATAGCAGTGCAAACATTTTGTCAAGGTATTTTATGGTTCTCGAGATATTTAAAACATTTATTGTTTTCTAGTCATTATTTAAAAACAATAAACATTAAAGTCTCGAGAATCATAAAAGATTTTTACAAAAGTTTTCATTGCTTTTCCTGGTTTTGGAAGATTTATCCACTGCAGCAAAAAAATACTTCGCTTCATATGATATTTGATTTCACACGTTTAAGTAGCTTGTTGAGAGAGGATGTCTAAAGATCGATTTTCGTTTACGTTTGAAAGGGTATAAGTACGCAGTTATAAACACGTAAGTTGCAAAGTATAACTACATAACTTGTTCTTTTAAACACACTTATTATCGTCATCTTATGAAAATATGTTTTTTTTTCTTTTCGTGCTGTAGGCTCACTTCTGGAGCAAAGACGAGACGGAGGAGCATCTACCTCCAATTTTCAATGTGCAAGTGTGGGACAACGACCTCTTCTCCAAAGATGACTTCATTGGTGAGCGTTAAGTGCCTGCCCCTCCCCCTCCTCCCTCTCAACCCTTATTTGATGTTGTCATAACATCATTATTCGTTTAATCTACCAGCACATTATTGTTATTATCGTAATTTTCATAATTGTTTTTCCTATAACAAATTGACTACCATCACTTCTATCTTATCGTCATCTTATAATCATCACCGTCTTATCGTAATCAACATTTTCTTATCACTATCGCCATCATCTTGTAATCATCACCATCTTTCGTCATCGTAACTAATAGAGTTTCTATCGAAAACTCTAGCAGTTACGGATGTTTTAAAATCGACTTATCTCTTTACTTCAATTTGATGAACTGAGACGAGACGCGCGTGGCCTGTTACGTCATATTGTTGATCTTTTGGAGGGGACGATTTTAGCGGGGAAAATTCGAAATTCTACACGCAGTATCTTGGCGTACTATCGTCGTATGTTTCTCAGACTTGGCGAACCATTGTTTTTTATAGCATACTTTTTGAAAATTGGTCACCGCCACCGTCTTATTGTAATCAACATTTTCTTATCACTATCGCTATCGTCTTGTAATCATCACCATCTTTCGTCATCGTAACTTATAGAGTTTCTATCAAAAACTCTAGCAGTTACGGATGTTTTAAAATCGACTTATCTCTTTACTTCAATTTGATGAACTGAGACGAGACGCGCGTGGCCTGTTACGTCATATTGTTGATCTTTTGGAGGGGACGATTTTAGCGGGGAAAATTCGAAATTCTACACGCAGTATCTTGGCGTACTATCGTTGTATGTTTCTCAGACTTGGCGAGCCAATGTTTTTTATAGCATACTTTTTGAAAATTGAAAAACTTATTTCTTGTTATTTGCTCTTTAATAACTATCATTTTATCGTCACCACTATTGTCATATTAATATCACCCATCATTATATATCAAATCATAACTGTCATCATCATGAAAATATTCGGCATTACAAAACAGACCACTAGTAAACTCGTAATGTTTGTAAAGCCAACAAATTTCAACTTTCGCTATGTGTTCCAAATGCAGGCCAAAGAGACCTCAATCTTGTTTCACTTGATAAGCCCTGCGCCAAGGCCAGCTCGTGTGGTGGAAGAAACGACCCTGGCAAAAAGGGAGAAAAAATCAATCTGTTCAAACAAGGAACAATTAATGGATGGTGGGCTCTTTACCCTGGGGAAGAAAAAGAAAAGAAGAAAGACAAGAAGGGAAAGAAAGTGGTGGATGACGATGATGAAGAAGATGCCAAGCCTGCAGAAACAACAGCAACAAAGAAGAAAGACCCTGCTCCTTCGGTATGAATAATTGAATCTGTTCTGGTGAAACCAGAGCGAGAGTCGATCGATGAAACTTTTTAACGCTCGATGTTCCGACTCTCGTTCTAGTTTGACCGCGCGTTATTAGCTCCCCCACCGCACTTGTTGTCCGTTCCTTGACTACGAACGTCATCTGATCTGAGTAGGATATTCCACACCGAAAACGGTAAACTGTATTAATCAGCAAAGCTCAGCTCAGTTTGTTGGGCGTTCGGTGGGAGAGAACCGATAGAAAGAGCGGATGCGAGAAGGCCTACTACACATGCACTATTCAGGTTAATCGCTGAAGCTTGTAGTTTCAAGGTACTTTGACCAGCTTTTTGAACTTGCTAAAAACGACCAAGAGAGTCTGCTTCAAATGGAATACGTGAGATGTGATAATTTCTTTTAACCCTGCCTTTGTTCGTAAGATTTAGGTTGTGTCAGGCCAATGAGTTTTAAAAATATGTAAAACAAACCTTTTTCTTTTGCCTTATTACTGGAAAGTTAGCCTTGACGTTTTTAAAAAATTCTAATAGAAACTGGTTGAAGAATGGAATGAGGTGGATAGAAAAGTTTTTAAAGTACTCGTTTATTAATTCTGAAGTATCAGTTTCACCCCCTGGACGAAGACGACGAAGATGAAGAAACCCCGCCAAAGGCTACAAAGACAAAGAAAAAGGATCCAGTTCCTTCGGTAGGGGAGATTGAATGGTGTGCTATAAGTGGGGATAGTCAGTTTCAAAACACTTCACATCGAGAACTCGACTCACTCTCATTTTTTGTTTTACTACTCTTTAGCAGTTTTTTGTGTCGAACGTACTTGTTACGAATATAGCCGGGGCGTAAATTCGGACCTAGTTAACTTACTACCGTAGTTGTTTCCAGTTGTAAAAGAAATAAAAAAAAAATTTCTAAGTTTTAAAAGTTTAGCTTTTTTCTTCGTTACCAATTTGTGACAAATGAAGTGGTGCACGTGATGGCCACAATTAAAGCTTTCAGTTTTCCTCACTTTTTTTCCATTAGGAATCTTTTGAAATTTTTACTGTTGAAGTACGAAAGTTTGGAAAAATGGAATTAAACTGTAGGATTCAAATATTTTATAAATATTCTTAGGAAGTCTGTTATACGGTTTTGAAACTCTTTGGAGGATAATAGCTTACGAAGTTGCATTTACTGTGCTGCTGCATGTTGTGTTTATACAATTGAAGTGGTATTGAGCTGGTCGTTAGAGGTTTAAGACTGGTCATTTTGGATTTTTGCAATGCTGGTCATTATGGGTTTGAAGCTTGTCATTTAAGGTTTGGAGCTGGTTATTTGGTCATTTATTTTGGCCCTTGAGCTGGTCACTAAAGGTTTACGGCCGGACCGTGTAGATTCTTTTCAATTTTAGCTCTAGTCTAGAAAGTTAACAACAAGGACGGCAACACTGGAATTCAACGTGCTGTCCACCTCAGTTCACATCGTTATCTTGAGAATTATGTGTAAAAAGCTACGAGAAAAATCTACAAAAAGATTCTCAATCTTTCATTTTTTAAGAAGCCTAGGACGCTTTTTTTGTTAGCTCTTGTCATCGGTGTTTGGTCCTTGTTGCTTAATTAAGGATCCTTATATAAACACAACCAGCACATTAGGAGATAAAGTTCCTTTGGAAGGGGATAAGGGATAGGAGATAGGGGTAGGGGGGTAGAAGAGGATCTAATGACAGAGCTGTCCATTGTAGTGTTAGGCCTTGAGAACATCGTTTTGCAACGTAAGAAAAACGAGTTAAGTGTTAGTGTAAATACGAGTTATTGTCTCTCCCTAGCTTTCTTTTCTTTCTGTTTGAAATTTTCCATGTATTAAAGACAAATAGCTAGCATACTAAGCTACCGCCTTCTTCATAGTTAAACTTTAATCTTTCTCAGGGGAAAGTTGAGATGACTCTGGAGCTGATACCAGAACTTGAAGCGAAGGCGAAACCGGTTGGCAAAGGACAAGACGACCCCAACCAGTATCCTCACCTGGACAAACCTAAGTAGGTATTTCTGTCTATACGTCCCTAATCAAGCAATGTGCTTCTCACGTGATACGTTGTCTAGCTTCACTAGAGCTGCTCTCATTTTGTTCATTTGTTTAAGAAATGTATTTGCTGTCGTTGTAATGCAGGGATTGTGGCCAGCTTGGCTTAATTTAAAAATCGTTTTTATACTCGAAAATTCTTCGTTTGAATTTGTCAAAAGTTTTACCAAAATCTCGAGATTCCAGCTGCAAACCATTGAGCTTAGAGAATATTTTAGGGGAACCATGGTCAGGAACTATCAACATGAACAAGATCATTGGTTTGAACTAAGAAACAGTCGCAGTACTTAACAGAGTGGATTATTTAATCCGAAAGGCCATTGTGCAAAGTAGAAGAATTGCCTTTTAGACTTGGTTATTCGGAAACCATTCGTAATACCGAATCGAAATCCTTTGTCAAATATCGTATTCTTGGTGTTCACTCAATCCCTAGAGACGTCAAAACAAAAGACGAAGTGGCCATGTTGGAGTCCTAAACAAAAGAAATCATCAAAATTCTTTTGTTCAAGGGAACCAACATGGCCATTATGACGTCACGTGCACACCAAGAATCTCTTCCCTCCCTCCCCCAGTCCCCCCTCTTCCATTGCAAAAAACCGATTCTCAAATACTAATTCTGACTGCAGCCGCCCCGCAACCTCGTTCCTATGGTTCACGTCTCCATTCAAGACCCTGCGGTACATCATCTGGAGGAACTACAAGTGGTACATCATCGGGGCTCTTATTCTTCTACTTATTATCGCCGCCGTTGTTCTGTTCCTTTATAACATGCCGGTAAGTAACTTATGATAATGATGATGGTGAAAATTATGGTGATGATGAAAACGATAGATATAATATCATCAAATTCATTCACTTGATATATATTGCATCTTTTAGAATCTAAATGATCAAAATGTTCACAAATATGTCTATTTTTGATAACTATGAAATTTTAAAATTTAAGCTGTGTTTTCAAATTTGTAACTTTTCTCTTAATAAGGATTTACAGAAAATGCATAATTTTTCGTTGAGTCTTTTTTGCCGTTTTTAAGCCAATCTACCTTTCAAACTTATTTTTTTACCAATATTGTCTATTGCCTTACCAGGAGGGGGTTGGGATTACAGAAGGGGCAGAACCTCCCGCCTCCCGTACCCTTACAGCTTACCTCCCGTACCTTCGTGGCACTATGTCTCCCGCCTCCCGCTCGTGTTTGCAACGAATCCCGATGTTGCTTATTATGAATAGTTACATCCCACCTCCAATCCTTTGAAGTTTCACTTCCCGCCCGCCCCCCTTAACTTACTAATTATGTCATCCTGTGCCATCAACAGACTCCCACTCCATATATAAATGTGAATCTTTGTCTTTTTTCCCCTTCCCTTTGACTCTGTAGTTGACTAAAGTTCACTGAAAATTATACAAAACGCGTACTTATATTAGTGTTCTGTTTGTTTTTAGGGATATGGAGTAAAGAAGTTACTCGGTGCTTAGGCCTTCACTTGTGGTTAAACGCTTGCTGTGAGAAGTCGCATATTTGCCTACAGTAAAATACACGCTACCGAATAAATTTCTTCAAATGTAACAAACCCAAACTCACATTCGGGCGCTCTCAATTTATATTGAACTTCATTGTCTTGATTTTCAAACGCATTTGAGAACCTTTGAGAAAACCTTCAGTAACATTGCTAGTAAAAAAACGAGGTTGAGTTAAGAAAAAAAGCAATCATAAAATAGTTTATATTTAGAATCTTAGTAGCTTGGTGATATAAAATAAAAATTATCTAGGTTAAACGAATATCTGAAATAACAACTTAAATGTAACCGAACTAATGAAATTTTGCTCTTTTGGGTTCATGTTACTAGTTATTTTTGACTTTTTGAAATGATTTCTTTGTATCGGATTTGATTTACCTTACAGGAGAAAAACTGTTGATTTGAAAATTTTGCACTAATAATAATTCTTGCTTATATTGTCTAGTCTCTTTTGGGAATCCGTTAAGAATTAGGCAGAACAAGAGAATTTTGGGATTTGTGTTGACATTGTATTAAAGGTGCAAGCATTTGTTAATTTTGTCGTCTTTTTTATTGGATGGAGAGTAAAAAGGCGGTCGTGGCGTTTATTAATATAGGTATCGAATAAGGCCGAGTAAAATTTCAAAAATAAAACGCGTCTGCTTGCCTTAAACCGAACTTTCTTCTGAGTTTGACGAGGACTAATTCGATTACTTGTTAAAGTAGCAGAAAAATTATTATTTTTCTTTTTGATAGTTTTTACGAAGATTTCGCGCGCGTGTAAACTCGTTTTGTAAACAGTGTTGATTTAATTGCTCGCTTGATGAACTAGCTGCCACTAATAATTTTGAACTACAATGGAAGGGCATGCGCGCACTTACATAAACAACCGACTCTTGGCTAATTTTCTAATTTACAGCCGTACCTCTTGTTAAGAGGCCCATTCATTATTAATAAGACTCGTAGCATCAATTCGTCTTAGCAAAAAGGGTTATTTTAGACACCTTTTTTACAATTTTAAGAAAACACGCGCAATTTGTTCAAAATGTCCAAAACTAGATTGTTATAAAACACACAAGCAGCGGCAGTTAGCACCCTGCTGTGTCATTTGACAACCTAGTTTTTAAACCTAGTTGAGTTTCTACTTTCAAGAACCAAATCAATAACCTGTTTATGATAGAAAAACAACACATGCATAGCTTCTCACTTTTATAGTACACCTAAAGTGTGCTTTATGGCCACTTTTCTTTCATATTTCGCATGATATCTCCGACCATGATTTGAATATGCAGAATCGTATCGCTTGTGACACAGATTGAAATAAGAGGAATCAGCTTGAATATGTTAAGATTTTTCGGAAAAAATATTGAGTTGTATTTTTTTCTTGAGGGTATTTCCAAAAAGAATTTGGAGTTTGGTGATTTTTTTGGAAGTTTAAAAATTAATTTTGAAGTTAACATTTGATGTAAAAACGCCAAACCGTTCTCAAACCAAAGCTGTACTAGTCCCTTGCCAGGAGGAACGGTTTACTGATTTTACTCAATGTTCTTCTTATTCGAATATCTTTTTTAACTTCCTCACTATCCAACAAAAGTTTAGGTGTACTCCCGCCTTAAGCGCCGGGCTCAAGATCATAACTCGTTTATACCAAAAATTGTCTACCTTCTTGTTGACTTAGCTCGTGTTCCCATCCCTTTTGTTAGAGCTGCCAAATATGGTCAGCACTAGCTCGTTCTCATTTGCTACACAGTAAAAAAAAAATTCAAATCTCTCCCGATACTCTGAAACATTCATTCAGCAGTACTTACACACACGCAAATAAAACTGTCCAATTCTTACTTATATTGCTTTAAATGTGAAACTAAAAAGAAAAACCTAAAAAATGGAAAAAAAGGTCGATGATTGAACGATCCGAATGAAGTAATGTTTAACTCGACTCAATTCTCTCTAAACCAGTTGCATGGTTTTTCATTATCTAAGCGTAATATTGAGGAAAGGTACTTATAAACTTTTTGGCACTGGATCATTTTAACTTGCATAAGCCTCCTCGGATATTTCAAACTCGGTTGAAGAATTCGAGCATTATATTGTTTATGGAGCTCGAAATTTTCAACTTTGCATGTGAAACAATGGTTCTAGTGACTATTAAATTTTTAAGAACAGAAACTTTTTTCTAAACTTGCAATTTTTGCACCTTAAGGAACTAATAAAAATATTTTGATTTAATTCTTGCTTTCATTTAAGCTAGTCAGTGTGATAGAAACTGTGTTGGGCGACCTTTAGAGTTTCTCATTAACTTCAAGGTTTAGCACAATTCAGCCATACGAAGGCCTCTTTATATAACCGGTCTTCTCGTGACGTTGTAAGGAGAAGATTTGTGTATTCATGCATGTCAAGGTTAAGGCCTCTTTCCCTGTTACTTATTCAAATTTGTGTTTCGTTCTTTTTTCAAAATGGAGCACTTGAATTATGCAAAGAAAGCTTTTTATTGTTTGTCTAACGGCCTTAGCTCAGTGTTTGACAGATCCTACTAGATGGTGCTGCTTTTGTGTTGATGAGTTAAAGCACAGATCCAAGTTTACCAATGACCTCTTCTGATGTTAAATCTTATTTCTCATTAACGAACTTCTGAAGTAGTTATCGACAGAAAATTTAAATAGTAGACGCTGCAAATAAAAACATTTCATTATTAAATTCTTAATTGCTTTTTTGCATAGAAACCAAACATTTATGAAAGAACAGACCTTTTCTCAGTTTCGAATGGCAAAACATTGTTTGAGATGTAAATCTTAGCCCGCAAATCAGATAAAAGCTGGTCATCCTAAACCAAATAGTAATTAGAGATGCTTTGTTAGAAAATAGACGATTTGCCACTTCCTCAACTAAGTTTTTTTATCGTCCTGACATTATACTATTCAGAGATGTTTGGAATAAGACATACTTGCTACTTTGTGGTAAGTTTACAAGTTCGGTTCCCTCTTGTGTTGCAATAGCGATTTTTTCTAACATTTTGCAAAGTTGTCTTTATAGCTACAAAGTTTTTTTTCTCAAAAGTCAAATACGAAAAGTAAGTGCGCGAAACGAAAGATACTGGACAATGATTATTATCATCCAGAAAAACGTTGTCAAATCTAATTTAAGAAATTATATGATTCTTGTTTGTATAACTGTATCTTTGTTTTTCAAATCTTAATCAATTCTAGGTATTGGCCTGTTTTACCGCTGGATTCGCAGAAGCAGGTGAATTTAACTGTGTTCAAATGTATGAACAGTAACTGTCAAGTTAACCAAAATTGTAGTATGGTTTCACGAGATAGTAAAATATGTAAAATAAGAATTTAACAATAACAATAATAACAACAATAATATTAATAGCAGTGAAAGATGTGGAAATCTCGCAGGATAGAAGTCAACGATACATAAACACGACGATATAGAAAAGAAAATACATTATACAAACGTTAGCCGTTCGGCAAGGCATATTAGTGATACGGAAAAATGCCGAGGTTTATTTATGGAATATTTCCTCGCCAAAAGAAACAACTTGGTTGAAAAAACACATGTGGACAATCAGACGAACGAAAACCATATATTAATTCCATTAGTTGTCAGTGTGAACTACCCTTGTGTTGTGAGAATCATTTTGGAACCGTTATGTTAATTGCAGTACGTAAGGCCACAACTTTTCTTGTTACTGAAAGAGTAATACTTGTTTGAAAAAAAGTGTTTTCATTAAAACGATCATCCATTTCTTTAAATTAAGAACTTCAGGTTTCCATTCTTTACGTCAATGAGACTTTTCAAGATAAAAAGCGTAAGTTTTGTTTTGCTTTTGTTTTAGTTAGTTTTTCTGTTTT
Source organism: Hydrozoanthus tunicans (assembly GCA_026413305.1). Lineage (NCBI taxonomy): Eukaryota > Metazoa > Cnidaria > Anthozoa > Zoantharia > Hydrozoanthidae > Hydrozoanthus > Hydrozoanthus tunicans. Next base: position 1,918 of record JAOBAT010094982.1, on the reverse strand, counting down.
AAAACGGTATTGTTCTCTTTTCTTATACATTTCAAAAGTCCTTTGGGAAATACACCAGTTCAAATGTAAGATGCAGCTGCCGGGAACCATTTTCCAAAATGAAAACTTAGTGCGCGGTTACTGAAAAATATTGTTATTCCTGTGATTTAAAACAACAACAACTTATTTCCCCTACTCATCTGAATAATTAATATACTATAACAAAATATCTGAAAACATTAGGGGTTTATTAAGACCCTGAAGTAATTAAAAACTGCTAAATATACCAAGGCCAAGTTGTTCAAAAGACGATTTTCTTTAATCCAGGGTTTAACTACCATAACAACCAATTGGTTTCGTCAAGAGTTAACCCTGGACTAGGGCTAATCGTCGGAGGGTTAAAAATTTTTTACTTAAAAAAATACATATTACTATCGTAACAATCATTTTCGCTTTTACATACAACATCATGCGATATTGACAAACTGGACACTTGAGAAAACAGCAAGATGCACTTTTAGACTCTTCATTAACTTGCATCGTATACCCTGTGGCTATCCCTATCTCATCGTACTTATATATCTCGCCTACAATGTACCCCGATTAGTACGTGGATGGAACAACTCGGGGATCGAAGAGCGCGCAGTCAAAGTTACTTTCACGTCTCCATTTTTTTCCGTTGGCCTTGATTTAGAAGTTTTGTAAAATACACAGGTATATTCTAAATTCGAGCGGAATCAAAGGAGAACAGCTAGGTAGTTTTTTCTTAGACTTGACTCTTAAGCTTTTTCCACAGAACTGGCCTGATCGTGGTTTAAACATAAATCTGAGTGAGTCGGATATTCGGTCTGTATTTGATGAGCGAACTAAAATCTACTCAGTGTGAAAACACGGCCTCTAAGCTACGGTGTTATTTTTGTTTTTTGAGCCGGGATGAGAATCTAACTTATCTGATGGTAAATTTAGTGTTCCATCACTATTGAGTAATTAAGAAGTCCAGAATTGTTTTTTTTCTTCAATTTATAGGTGAAAAACTTTGTTGTAACCTATAAACGAAATTGCGATGGAAAACAGGGTAAAACACAATGTTTAAGATTTTTATTGCTCGTAAATTGATCAACAAGTTTCCCTTACAATTTTTCATTGACAAGACTTCCTTGTTTGTTAAGACGCCGGACGAACAAGTTTTCCTTCAAAATAATGGCGATTTTCCACCTGTGCGTGAACACAATGGGTGAATTGATCTGCCGAAGTGAAAATCGTTTTTTTCTTTGTTACCACATCACCTTTCCCATCCATGTTTTTCTTCAAAGTCTTAAAAAATGTAACTAAGTTAAAGTTACCAAAAAAAGATAAGAAGTCGTCTTTTTTTTGTAGTAAAACGTTTCTTTTCCTGGTATGTTAAAAAAAAAAAAATTATTGTCAGTTTAGTTAACGAGTTTTAGAACGGCAAGTAAAACTTTGTCTTTTGTGTCAAAATCAAGAAAAGGGATTTTGGACGGCAATCCGTTTTCACACCGTATGATTATGACAACGCATTTCGAATTCGCCGTATAGTTAAACCATACTTTCTATGGGTTTAGAAGGATAATAAAACCACGCGAGATGTTGGGAGAACACAAGAAAAGCTGTAATTTATACAGACTACGAGTGTTCTCACAACATCCCAAATGGTTTATTATGCCATAAACTATGCCATAGAAAAGGATGGTTAATTGCTTAAACTCGTTTCCCGACATATTCTAAAATTTCCCTCACGTAAACGATTGAGCAAGAAATGAACCTTGTAAGCCCTGAGTCCAACCATTTGCTTCAGCTGGCGCCGCAAGGAATAACTGTTGGATCGAAACTTAGTCTGGTCGATACGGAAGCCCAAATGTGTCATTTCCACGTTGTCGCTTCCACGTTGTCGCTTCCTCGTTGTCGCTTCCACGTTGTC
>JAOBAT010094971.1:0-16901 GCA_026413305.1 Hydrozoanthus tunicans | reverse complement strand
CATTATCATTATCATTATCATTATCATTATCATTATCATTATCATTATCATTATCATTACCATTACCATTACCATTACCATTATCATTATCATTATCATTATCATTATCATTATCATTATTGGCTCAATGCTGTTTTGGTGGCCCTGACAGTTTTTTTTATGTTTTTTTTTTGTTTGTTTTCTCGTCAATATTTGTACATAATATATATCAAAAAAGCATGCATGTATTTCTAATTATTTATTACATATAAATATTCTTCTTTCTTTTATACGGCAAAGCTAATAGAAAAAATCATTAAATGCCAATAGTAACCTCAACATGCCATCACCATTGCATTGTATTTTTTAAATAAGGTATGTAAATAGAACTTTAATAGTAAGCCAGATGAAAAATGTTCATCAAGCCTGAACCCATTAACAACAATATGATTACAGTAATGATAGGCTTACTTTTTCATTAATTGAAAACTTGATGTTTATATTTGTAACATTTGCTCATCTTAGCTAGGTAATCAGCATAATTGTAGTGTTCTACTAAAGAGCTGCTTACCTGCCTGTCTGTACAGGATCTTGGGTTCAAAGAACACTGTTGGATTCCTGTCTCGTATTGCAGCCAGCAAAAGGCCCTTTGCTTGGATCGGTCCTCGAGGGATGACCACCTTTAGTTGGTAATCAAATGAATTGACAGCATTAGGTAGATGTACATAAATCAATAAACATGTTTTTATTCTCCATTTTAAACTACATAATTAATAGTGCACTCAGTTTTCTTTTTTTGGCTGGAATGAGACATAAAACATCATGTTTAGCAAGATGTTATGAAAATTCAAGGTTCACATTCTTTTGACTCTCTGAATTTCCATGAATTTCCATGGCTTTTTCCATGATTTTTCTGAGTGGTTCTGACAACTTTGCATTTTTAAAAAAATCTGCTGCGAAACCACAACATTTGGATGCATTTTAGCCAAAGTTGGGCTGTTGATATACCTCCAGGTAGACGAATCATCAGTCCAAGTTTGGCTCAATTCATCCAAAGGTTATGGATTGGCGGCAGATTTTTAAAAAATGCAAATTTGTCGGAACCACTCATGAGGTCATCAGTTGAAAGTTTTAAATGTTGATATCTCAAGAACCAGGAAAGATTTTGGCAAAAAATTTTTCTAACCATTTCTTATTTAGCAAGGCCTATCCACTGAAGAAATGAAAATTTCCACTTCACATGCACTTTAAAGCACATACCTTTAGCCCTGGGGTGTGTGCAAAGTAACTCTCTACTGACTGGGAATGATAGTGGGCCCCGTGGCCAACAGCACCGCATGGCGCTCGCACTGTCAGACCTCCACAGTTAAACAAGTTGCCAGATCTGTATCTGAACTTTGCTCCTTCATTCACAAGCTGCAGCCAAATGTAGAGTCAACAGTTAAAAAAATGATTGTAGGGGTGCAGTTGGTGGTTGAGTCCTAAAATGCAGTCAATTACTTCTACAAACAGAGAACTGAGGTTATGGTCTTTTTGCCCCAATTCACTTCTTCTCAAAACCAGGTCATTTCACACCAAAGATTTCATTTAGCTACAAGTTTCCTATTACACCCAGAAGATGCTCTGCATCTCTCTGATCAGGTCTCACTTAGCCCAGCCAAATATGAAAATCCTGCTTGTAGAATCTCTTAAGAATCATAAATAAAAGTCTAACTTTAAATCAGTCAATAGAGATTTTTGCTTATTACCACTATTCAAATATTTATGGCAATCTGATGCAAGCTGACAAAGCCTTAGTTCTTTTAGTAAGCTTTGGCTATGCATATTAATTTTGAATATTAAGTGTGAGTACAATGTGTATGATGTAATCCAAAAATTGCTCATCAATTCTCTCAAAATCCAGGAATCAAAAATCTAACTCTGTCAATTGAAGGGGAATATCGCTTAGGGTTGTTGTGGGAAGTTTTACTGTTATCTTGTATGAACTGACATTCTTTTTGTTAGAAAATGTCATTTTCAGCTCTTTGACTGCCACCTGACCCCACACAAAATAGTTAAACCAGTTACCTTTTAACCAGGAAGCATTTAATATCAAATACAAAATCCAACTTTTTCCATACTCTATGGTGTGGCCATCGGTCTTACCTGATCAAATGCTGGAAATATATAATCTGCAAACTGAATCTCTGCCACTGCTGTAGCACCAGCAGATGCTATACCGATACCAAAGCCAACGATGCCTTGCTCACAAAGGGGAGAGTTAAAAACTCTGTCTTTACCTTTCAGGATAAGAAATGGTAAATATAAACATTGTAATTGTTCTTAGTAGAGTCTTAATTCTGAGTGCTCACCAGGGCTAACAAAACCCTAAAAAGGAAAGGCCTCAATTTTTCTACTCCACCACTAAAAGAGCCCTTTTTCAGACAGCTGATAAAATATTAATTACCAGTTTGAAAACAATAATTGGTTTGAAAATAAAATTGCTGGTTTAAGAAATAACAGAACCAAAACAAAAATTGAACCATGTAACATAATTGCTATTGTGTATAATTCCATGCATACAGTAGGCCATTTTTGCCCTGAGCTATTCATTTATTCCATGTTTATTTTTAGCTGATGAATAAAGACTTTATTTTTGCTATTATTATAATCATTATTATTATTATTATAATTATTGTTATTATCATTATCACTATTATCATCATCATCACCATTATTATTATTATTATTATTATTATTATTATTATTATTATTATGATTATTACTAATATTATTAGGAAAGGGCAGAAGCCTTAGGCCTCCCTCAGCTCAGTTCTTATTAATTAAGTTACAAAAATAATCAACACATTTTTGAGTTTCCGGGGGTACAAAATCTTGCTTACCATATTTGTCTTTCAAACCAACAGTACATCTAAATACACCTCCAAAAGCAACATCTTCTCCAAAAACAACTGGAATGAAAAATAAACAAGCAAGAGACATGTAAATTTGCAGACTATTTCAAAATAACTATCATCAAAAATAAATTCATGTTAACTTTGGCTGAACCAATCTCATGTTCTATGCAGGTGTTTCTTGTTTCAAATCAATAATATACAATTCTAAAGTTCTCGAACAAACTAGACAGTTAATTCGAGGGAAGTATGAACCAGTGAATTTGGGCAGCTTCTAGTCTCCTGTTGAGATCCTGCACAGGCCTATTGTGTTTCTCTTCATTTTCAGATTAAAACTGGTTACAAGCCAAGGTGACATACACTTGATTAGACCAAAAACTACTGTGATTATCTAAAACTCTGTCTTATTGACCAAGTGTTTAATTTTTTTTTTACTGCTGATCACAATAAATACATATTCATGAATATCTTTCATGTTATAATAGTTATAATTATGGCATCATACATCATAACTATATTCACAGACAGGTTTAGTTGTTTCATGGAAAGAAATTACATTCAGATTTACAAGATTTAAAACTATAGTTTTCTCCCGATTCTCTCTTACAAAAGCTGATCACTGCTACTGTACCAGCCTCATCTAGCTGAGAAGTATTCTTGTATATAAAGAGTACACTTGCCTGCAGTTGGATCTGTGCCGAGGGCAATGTCCAAAGCATTTGTAATTGACTGAAACAAATTCATCTTCTGGGTTTCACCTATTAGCAAGAAACAACAGTCGAACAACATTAAACTATATTCACAGGTTGGAGAGAATTATTGTTCGCAATATGTCAGTAATACAGTTTATAACTGTGAAAACATTTTTCTCTCAGTCATTCATTTGTGATCCTGAATTTTAGTCTAACCCTTGGAAGTAGTTAACAGAACGAAGTATCTTTGTGTAGTGGCTACAAGGTAATTTTGAAATATCTTTAAAGTAAATAAGCAATGCCTTATGTGACATATAGATGTCATAGCCAATATGTAGCTGTAGCCACTGGCTACAAAGGTAAAATTATGAGGGCAGGATATTCTTAAGTTCAGCCGTGGTTGCTTTGCAACTGTCCAATCAGAGCACTAACACTAGAAATTCTGCTTCATCACCACATTCTCAAAACCTATCGACCATGTAACCATGTTATCATGTTTTCAATGAAACCAAAGTTATCATCACTTCACAGCTTCTTGGGCTTTACTCAATCAAAAGCAAAATAAAAACTAAATCAACCTCAAATATCAGGTCAAGATGAAGAAAAGTAAAGTGGTGACTACATGTTTTTACAAGATCCGCTTTCTGGAATTACAGTACTGAGAGTGATAAATATTTACTCATAGAGTTCTAGAATTAATGTACTAAGTTCGACGGGCGGCTGGCCACTTAGACACAATCTATCTTTCTTTATTACTATCAAATGTTTTAAAAACAGTCTTCTAAGTCTAACCAAGTAAAAAAGATTAGCAAGTTTATTTATGTTTCATAATCCGCAAAGCCAAAGGTTGCCCATCACGCGAATACAGTTAATAAAGAAAGAGGGTTAATAAAGAAGTTCTTACCGTGAGTTGGTAAAGGAGAATCAGGTACGAACGCAAACGACGAGGCATGTCGATAATTCCCTACAATACGGTTTGTCTTAGCAGAAAACAGTCTTTTCAACCGCGACGGTTTTAAACCAATTCTTATCATGCTGGCCGCCATTTTGTCTTTTTGACGCGCTTCAAACCTGGGCACTAACTCAAACAATGTTCATTCCCCAGGCCCCTTCACTTGTTTTGACTTGGTTTTAAAAAATCATCAGCGGGCGCACTGACTTTTGCCAGCGCATTGACTTTTTTTATTTTTTGAATAAAGGAAATAGTCGCGGATCTTTCCCTATTGAGAAACAATAGAACACTTCGTGAGTTCCAGTATGCGTTGTCAGTGACCATGCAACGTAGAGTTTTCAATTCTAGAACATACATGTATTAAAGACAAGCGCGTAGCCAGCATATTTTGCGGGAGGTTGCGTTGCACGTTAAACTAGTTTGAGCGGACCTTCTGTCAGCAGTCCTTGAAAAATGCGTTTGGTGTACGCTGCATGTTCTCGTGAAGATAGATACAGATTACATTCATAGGCAAGTTGAAATAGTAACTGTTTGTTGGGGGGGGGTCTGGGGCTTGCTCCTCGAAAAATTTTGAAATCTTAGATTGCCGGAAATGCGTTTATTATATCCATCAGTCCAAACAAAATTTTGTCAAACTTCCAGTTCATCGTCAATTGTTGTTAGTTATCTCTCACAAAATTATCGGTAGGACTAAAGTCTACCCAGCGCTATGGCTCTGCGGCCCCTGACATTTGACTTAATTACAACCCGGGAGGGGGGGGAGCGGTACTCCCTATATTGGGATGGTAGGTATGACCGTCGTATTTTTTAGGGGTTGTAAAAAGAAATCCGGTGTTATACCATGCAAGAGTCTGGTATTTTTTAGGGTTTAAAAACACCAAGCTATTGGGCTGTGTTCCAGTCTCGTGTTCTAGCAAACGTGCGTACTGATAAGAAGTTTTAAAAGACGTCCTTTGGCGAACTTTCTATAATACGCGCGCACCTTTATTCACTGCGTATCGCGTTCAGCACAACGCGAGGGGACTTAGTGTCGACCCACTAGCTACAAAGGGAAAAATTCAGCTTTCAGTTGGTATTTTTTAGGGTAATTCTAAAACTGAGAGGTATTTTTTAGGGTAGAAAATTTTTATCTCTTGGTATTTTTTAGGGTATTTTTGGGACTTTTCCGACGGTCTTTCCTACCCTTTCGACCCCGAAGTACCCCCCCGGCTCACAACGTGATTATTTTAAAAAGTATATCTGTAGGGTACACGCTTTTTTTTATAAGAACAACTTTATAAAAAAAACGAGGCTCAGATTGACCACAATTTAAGAACAAGCTGAGGCTCAGGGCTCGATTGAGGACTTTTTTTTTAGTTTTACAAAAAATGATTCGCCAATTTTTTTCGGCTTTGGCCGAAATTCTAAAAGTTTTCGAAAAGGTCAACACGACAGTTGGTTCGATTTTGTCTGTAACAGAAATTGAGAGTAAATAAGCTGTAATGTCGCTATTAAAAAGGAGTTCTGAGAGAATTCATTTGAACAAGGTAAGAGTTCGAGTATGAAACCTATCCTGTGATAGTCACTGGAAATCATCTCAGGAAAATGAATCAGGGATGAATTGATCAAGAATACATTCGCCAAGCTGATCCATTAGCAAATACATGTATTGCAGTTTTTTCGATTTAAACCACACATAAAAATAAGAACAAGTTAAGAACAATAATTTGAGGCTCAAATCGCCGAAAAATTAAAAAATGAGCCTCAGCCAAATTTTCTGGTACTTATAAAAAAAAGCGTGTAAATGGAATTTTCAAAAATAGTCTTACGGTAGCAATCCAAACATTAAGAACGTTATAAAGTACACAGTTTCTCATTCACAATTGAAAAAAAGAATTAAAGTAATCGCAAATACTTGCAATTTTACTATTTTCGATATATAGCCAATCATAAAAGTTCGTTGTTCCACCAAAAAAGGGGGGGGGGAAGGAGAGGGGCTGTGGTCTGTAGAAGCAAAAACAAAGTTTTAGCTGAGCTATCACCAGCTTTAATTTCGAAAGTTGGATGTCTTTAAGGAGCATGTCAAACTCCAACCTCCTAGGATGCCTGCAAGCAAACAGCTTAACCATTTGGTCTAGGTCAACATCAGCTGCATGTCTTTTGACCGATGGAGGCACTAGAATACATTTGGAGGCACTTTAGTGCACTCTTTCTTTCTTTCTCCATTTTTTCCCCTTTTTTCTTTATTTTTTGCCCTTACTCGAGCATGGGCACTTCCTGGTCATATTTCCATAAATAAAAGCTTTCTTATGTATAACTCAGATCTATGCATAATGCTAGCTCTCTGAAAAACAACCACAAATGGAAAATACATAATTTTTTTTGCAACAAAACAAATTTGGTGTCTTACATATTGATAACTGGTTTTGAATTTCATTTTCCTGTTTCTGTTATAAAAGAAAAGCCAGCAGTTTCAACCCTGATCGAACCAGGAACCCAATGCCCACGCTCTGCAGTGAATTACACCCAGGGGGAATACTCTGGGGTGAAATTGGTAGGTATGACCCTCAGAAAAATCCCCAAAGTATGAGCGTTTGAAATCAATTTAAAAAAATTGCAAAAAAAAATTGACAACATAATGGTTTTGTTCTTGGCCTCAATCTTGCGGGTCTAGCGTGATGTGTGCTACAGCTTTGCTCTGAAAAAAAAACACTGAATATATTTTTAAAAACCTGTTTCTCAGTGATTTGCTAGTTGGTTATAATCAAATCATTCACATTGGTGTTGTTTAAAGCCAAATACATTCACCTCACAACCTTTGCAGCTTAGTGAATAATCATTATCCTTTACTTTGGTGAATAATTAATGACTACTTACTGTTTTTGAAAAAGCTATCAAAATGGAGACTCATTTGCAACAGTTGGAAGAGGAAGTTCATGAAAAAAATGATTCAACCACTCCCTTAAACACAAAAAGGGCAACAAAATTTGGGATGTCTGTACTCACAGGTAGGATAAAAATAAATATAGTTTATTGTACTAAACAATTTACCCCCCCCCCAGTTTCAGTCCCTAGCATTAACCATTTTCCTTGCCATGAAATATCTGCCCCTAATATCACGATCACCTCCACTTTGGGAGATAATTTAATTACAAGAAAGCTAATAAAAGTTTCTGAACAAGTTTAATCCTACACTATTGAACATTTTCTTTTAAAGCTTTCTACAAGCTAGTTGACAATAATTTTTTCAGAATAGTTGATGAAAATGAGTTCACTTTTCTGAGCAGAAACATATTGATAAAAATGCTTTTTTTATCACAATAGCTTTGTTTATTTCAGTAACAACAAATTTTAATGAGTTTCATGATTTCTTTGTTACTTTTCCAGACCAAGATTTTATCAATTTTATAGAATAGAACAATCCAACCGCATGTAATTGAATAAGTACGAACACCACAGCCATTCTCAGTGGTAAGATTTGCCAGGGTGTGTTAGTATCCGTTGGTGTATTACTCATGGAGTTGTGGACAATTTGCCCAATAATTTGACTTGATCCATATGCTAAAGGAGAAATGCCTGTAACAAGTGTTCCTAATGCATAACAATAAAGCATTCTTGTGTTGTTTCTTGGCAGACTCATAAGGCCAAGGAATGCTGGCACTATACTCAGAAGCCATACTGTTTCCCAAGGCTTTGGCTTGAAGTTCCCAAACCTGCATATTTAAAAAAAAACAAGCTTGACACCTTAGTGCATAAATTAAATTAAATTAAACAATATCAAGTGTCTTATACATGAAATTATTTAAAAGAATAGACTTAATGCATGAGGAAAACCGTTTTAGCTGAAAAACTAGGAAAAAGAATTTCCAAATTCCTATATAAAAATCGCACACCACCACACATAGGTCTAACTGCACCAAGGTGAGCAGTCTTTAAAAGTAATATATTCTGGAATAATTAAAATCTGCTCTTGGTTTGATGCTGTTTTTTGTTGCTGTTGATCCCTTCTAGCCAGAAGCTAGCTAGAAGCTAGAAAGCATCAACAGACAACGAAAAACATCACCAGACAAAGGTTAGTAAAATCTTATTGAAAATCAAATTTTTAGTTTTACTTCACTCAAGATTCCATACAAATGCTGTATTTGTAAGCCTTCACCAATTTTGTGCCTGGGCTACCTGTGTTCTTAGTGGAACTTTTCAGACGGCGGAAGAGATTTTGTGTGAGGATTCAGATACAATTGAGCTTTGTTACAAATTCATCTTGGAGGTAGGATTTTGGATGTATTTGGATTTTCATTGATATATTATCAGGTCAATGTCGAGTTTGCAGCATTGTCTTCTTTTTTCTTTTTCTTTCCCCGCTCTCCTCCCTCGATTTAAGGATTAAAAAGAAACCAACCCAAACACCAAAGAATGGAAAAACTCAAGGAAATTGAGATATTTCATTGTATTTTTTCATTTCATTAATGTTTTGAGGCAAACTGTAAAACCCCATACATTTGCTTTATGTATAACACAATAGCGTCATAAACATAGCTTGGCTACCTGTGGTAAAATTATGCAATTTCCCATCAATGAAAGGAAAACAGATAATAAGTATCCATGGATAAAATCGATGTCCAACGATAACATCTGGGAACAAAACTTTTTGATTTTCGACAGATCAACGACGGATCGATATCAATTAACTAATAGCCATCGATTGATGACAAAAGATCGATAGGTTTACCGATTATTCATCGATTTATAATAATGCCGGGGGTTAAGAAAAACCTTAGATTGTTTTACCAGAAGCTCTGGACGAATAAAAACATACGCTTAAAAAGAAAGTAGGTTTGCACTTTATCCTCTAAATTCAGATTTGTGGTACTTACCCTGCGAACACAGCGATCGTCCAAATTGTGACAAGAAATCCTGCAAAGAGATGGGGAACAATGGCGTACTTCAGTTTAACTTTCCACTGCACACTTTCCTTATAGTGAGTGGCAACTCGCTCTCGATGAGTGAAGTCGGATCCGTCTGTGCCACTAGCACGTGGACCATCTCGAGAGGCCATCGCAGTTACCTAGTTTTATTGTTCAGTTACTTGTTTTGCCGTTTAGAAACGGCCGGCGACTTGTAACCTTTTTGTTAAAATTTTGGACGCGCGGGAAATGAGAGCGAGCAAGAAATAAAATGAGAAGTGTGGGAGGGGGGGAGGGGGAAGGGCTGGGATCGGGGAGAAAGGAGGGGGAGCTACGTAGGTATCCGAACGTTTCGTACCAAGCACGTTACAAGTAGGCCCTCCTTTTCCTCTTAACAAGGAAGAGGGAAAGGGCAGAGAAAGATATCGGGGAAAAAAAATAGAAGAAACATTTTTCTTTCCTTCCCCCTTCCTCGTTATTTTTATCCTAGTCCCAGTTCTCTCGCGTCCGCCATCTTGATTTTCCGGCCATAACCCTTGGTAACCAGGCCAGTCGGTAGTAAGCGTGCCATATTAGAAAGAGTCCAAAGCTTGCGTAGATTTGTATCGAATTTTACATATTTTTAAATTGGTAAGAAAGCTGTGGAAACACTCCATGATTTCAACAGATGTTGCACGTGCTATTTTCAAGATGGTGAGGAGAGATAAAGAAAAGGATGTTGAAGTTGGCCAGAGAAAACTAGAGCACGTTTGTCAGTCTCACTCTGAATCGTCCAGTGATTACGACGACTCTTGGGGGCATAGCAAGAAGAAGCACGGAAAACGCAGTAAAAGTCGACATCACACGAAGGATAAAAAGCATAAAAAAAGGAAACATAAATCACGTTCAAGATCAAACTCGAGAGAGAGCCGTCCTCCCGACGAATGCGGAACGAGCGATCAGAGGCTTGTAAACAAAAATGAAAAGAAAGAAAACCAGCAAGTTCAAGGTGATGAAAACATTGATAATGATACTAAAACTTCTGTACATAAAGAACGACAGGAGCTTGATTTTATCGCAAATGAAAAATCCACAGAAGTTATTGAACGGAACAACAAGACCTCTTCAAGTTTGCAAGGACAGTCAGGCTCCTCTCAAAGATCAAACTCAAGGTCTTGCTCACCATTTAGGGATCAAAATGAAAAAAATGCTCGTACTAATTTAGCAGGGACCGTTTCCAAACATTCATCAAAGGAAAGCACAAAGAAGACTCCTAGTAAAGATGATTCATCAGGTAGGCGGCGTATATCCCGATCGAGGTCTAGGGAAAGAAAAAAACGCAGTGTGAGAAGTAGATCAAGAGAAAGGAAAAAGAGACAATCTCTATCATCAGATAGGTCTTTGAAGTCAAGGTCGAGATCAAGAGAAAGAACTAAGTACAGAAGTTATGAAAATAGTAAAAGAAGATTTCGATCTAGTAGAACGAGGTCAAGGTCGAGGTCAAGGTCAAGAAGCTACTCCCACAAACACAAAAGCCGCTCAACAAAAAGTTCAAGAAAGACTTCTGGCTCTAAAAGCAAACGATATTATTCAAGATCTAGATCTTCATCAATTTCTTCAAGAGGTAGGTGTTCTATATCACACAGTAGGTCACCCAATTATAGAAGAAGGTCACCTTCATACACAAGGAGCTACCGGTCGAGAAGGAGTCGATCACCTTCGAAAAGACGGGACAGGTATTCAAGGTCAAGAGACCGACAACAGTCTAGATATTTTAGACACTCAAGGTCACAATCAACATCACCAAAGAGACAGGACAAAGACAAATCTTCAATTTCATTAAAGAAGTCACAACAGTCTGGGCCCTCTGTGATTGCCACAGCTGGTGCAGCAAATGCTAGTTTAAGTTGCAGCGATACTGGGAATTCAGAAAGTATGAACTCATCTTTGCAACAGAAGAAAGCAGCAACGGTTTCTGGTGGAAAGACAATTGCAGAACTAACAGAGTTCTGCAAAAAGCTAACACAACAAAAACTTAGCTCAAATCAGAGTGGTATAGAGAGAAGCAGCAGTAAGCCAGATGAAGAAGAAGCAACTGTGTCACATCCTTTCCTCATAAAACCAGCACCTGAGATAGTTATCCCAAGGGTTATCTTACCTGTAAGTGCTGTCTCAATTCCTTTGCTACCAAAACCAACAAATGCAATAAAAGGAATTTTTGGCTACTTTGGAGGCCTGAATGATAGTATAGAGAGTCCCTTAGTTTTAAAGTATGTGTATAAAGTTCTATACTTAAATGTATTTGGCCTTTAATAGTTTGATACTGTCAACTAAATGAAGATTAAAAAGTAGTTGTTTGAGTTATTAAGGGAAATTTTGACTTACCATGAATATTTTCATTTTGTGTAACACTTACATAGCAGGTTTATAAATAAAGTTCCATACTGAATATAAAAAAAATTGATGTACTGGGCCCAGTTCCTCGATTAACTTAACCCAGGGTTAACTTTTTATCAACAAACAGTTAATAAAAGGTTATTAACCTTGAGTTAGCACTAATTGGGTTTTTAGGAATCGGACCCTGATTAGACAAAAGATAATATTATTTTATCTATTGATTTTGTCAAGGTGAAACATTCTGTGGAAAATGATAGCAAACCACTGCAAGAAAAATTCCCTGTCTCCTGTGGTGATAAGCATCGAGAGCGGGAGATGAGTGACGAGGCTGGAAACACAGTGAAAGGAGTTGATGGTGCAGTTCAAACAACAACCACTGTGTTTAATGAACAACCCAAAGAGGTAAAATATCATATTTAAATTTTAAATAGGTTAATCTAATATGGTGCTACAAAGTAAAGAGATAAGTCAGGTTTAAAACATCCATAACTACTAGTGTTTTGGATAGAAAATATTTTAGTTGCAGATGCTTTTAACTTGATTTTGGATGGACTGAAGTGAGACACAGGTGGCCTGTTATGTCACATTTTTGGTCTTTTGGAGGGGACACTTTTAGCGGGGAAATTCAAAATTTTACACATCGTGTCTTGGCATACTTTCATCGTGTGTTTCTCAAACTTGGCAAAGAAATGTTTTTTATAATCTATTTTTTATAAAATTGAAAAACTGATTTCATGTCATATGTTCTTTAAATATTTGTAGCCCTAAAACAATTGTAACTTTATCTTTTGTTGCAAACTTCTTTTTTTTGTAGCTTTGGTTCTTAACTACAAATGTGAGCATACATATTATTATTATTGTTTAGAAGATAGACATAAGTGACATAGTGGTCAAAAGAATGGAGGCACAGCGGCGGTTAGATGCTAATCCAAATGACATTGAAGCGATGCTAACTCTACAAGAAGTACAAATGAAGATGAGCAACTGGTGTCAATCTAACGTTAAGCCAGGCCAGTTTACCGGCCAGCTTGTGAAAAATTTGTTGCCAAAAGACACACTACAAGGTGGACTCCAAGCTTGGGCTAGAAAGGTGAGTGTTTGAATTTGTTTGTTTGGATTTTTTAATTTTTTAGATTATGTTATGCATACTTTAGTATGTAACCTCTAATAAGAGCCATCCCTCAAAAAGAACTGAAACAATGCAGATACTATTTAAGAAACAAAGTAAATGCAATCCGTTGCTTCTTATTGACTAGAGTATTATTGTTGCTCTAGAAACAGATACAAATGTTGTACAGATTTTTGGTAACAGCAATGATTATAATGATGATTATAGCTTTGATTTATTCCTTTAACTGGGATTAGAATATGGAAATATGATTTTTAGCTCGCCTTTTTATGAAAAATGAAAACAATAAAGAAGCTTAGTACTGTAGTAGACTTAGATTCTCTAGACTTTCATTCTTGTGCTTTTGGACTTGTTTTCTTTTATGGTAACTCAAGAATTTCTCATGTTTCTGCTCCCTGTTAAAGAATTTTGCCAGGTTTGATTTTACTTATATTTAAAGGGTCTAGTACAAAAACGATGTAAGTGACTTTTGATGAAGTCCTCAATTCTCCCTACATTATCCCTGTTATCTCTTGATAACCACTGGAAGAATTTAGTGTTTCATACAAGGCCACTTGTACTGTTTTTGCACTAGGCCCTTCAATTTGTTTTTAATTGTAGACTTATTAAATATAATAGTTAGGTTTGTTGCTGTTTAGCTAACTCAGACATTGAATTTAGGACATGTTCCAGAATTTGAGGCCTGTCACTGAAGGTATTGGCATGAAACTTCTCCAGAAGATGGGCTGGAAACCAGGTCAAGTTATTGGTAAGAGAGGGGAAGGTTACACGGAACCGATTGCTGTCACTGTGAAGGTGGACAGAAGGGGCTTGATCTCACAAGGCCATGAGAAAGCAGGAGGCAAACGCACACAAGTTACTGATGTTCAGGGTAAGTTACTGCACATTGTTTAACAATGATAATGTATTGTTCCCTCATTCATACCTAATATTATTTTTAAAGAAATTCCAGAATTAAGGGTACCAACTTGTAGAAATAACTTTAAAACTAAAAATGCTTGGACATGAAATGCTTGCATATAAAGCTGCTGTGCATATATAATTATATTTGGCAGTTTTAGTTAACACAACTTGTGTATGCTTAATGTAATGTTGTGTTACTGAAGCTCTGTTTAACCTGCTTTTTTTTAAGTTTTGTTTTTTGTTTTTACCAAAATTAATGCTTTGGAGGAAATAACATAACATGAAAAAAATTTTGAAAATTTCTGAAAGCTTGTTTTAGATTTTCTCGCCAAAGCAACAATATTTGCCTGCTTTGTTTAGTTTCACAATTTCTCTGGTTCATCTGTTTCAACATTTGCATGTCATTGTTTTAAAATACAGGACTGGTCTAGAAAACAAGAACAATTGCATGTATCAGCTCACTAAGGTTTCATAGCATGCACCTGTCATATTATTTAACTGAGCTTCTGATTCCAAACTTAGAGTATTTGAACAATTTTGAGCCTATTTTAACCAGAATTAATAAATCAATGGTAGAGACACTAATAATTGTAGGCTAACACAATACAGGAATAAGTTAAGCTTTACTCATCAAGAGGAGATACAAACTCGATGTGCTCACCAATGTTTTAAAGTTGTTCCTTTGCAAATGATTTACTGAAATTTGCTTTTGCAGTAATTTCAGATTTTGGCACTAGTATTTTATTGATTAATGATATAAATCGATTCATGATTTCTTATTTGGTTGGCAAAACTGAACTTGACAGTCAAAAAATAAATTTTCAAAGAAGTTAACTGCTTGTGAGTGATGTGGTGTCCTAAAAACGTCACATCATTGACAAGCGAGTCACGACCTTCTCTCCTGCAGGATCTTGCTTCCACTATATTTGGTTTTTTCCTGCACTTGGTTGCAGCAACCAAATTTGTTTGTATTCCCTCTTGATGGTGTGATGAGATTTCAGTTAATGCAGTACGGTTTGTCAGTCTGGAGGCTGCAGTGTGTACCTCACCTATCAGCCTGTAACCAGGATTCACATTGACAAATAAAGGAGGCAGGTAAAGTAGAATGAATTAGATCGTTCTGTGGAATGGCTTCAACCCATTTATTGTGTTAAGGTAGTTTGAATTCTGAAGGTGGACAGCGTTATTAATAACTTGGCTAGTATGAAAATCTCCAGATATATATATCAATATTTTAGGCATTTTAATACAAGCAAGGCAACACAGTATACTGTTGGTGTTTTAGATGAATATTGCATAACAAAAGTTTTGAATAGATAAACTAAATTCAGTTTAGTTGTATAGTGCATTTACACACACTTCTTTCCAAAAAGTTTTCGTCTGTAATGAACTGTTATTCAAATTAATCAAACTATTATTGGGATAATTTCAATTTGAGGTACTTTTGTGGCTGTTGCATTTAATTCACATTGAAAATTAGTGCAAGAAAAGCTTGATTTCCAAAATTGCTTAGAGCCACAAGTATTATCCTTTTTTGTGTAAGAATGTGTTAGGGAGCATGTCACTGGTAAAGATTCCAGTGAGCGAGGGCTGTTTACAAAAGTGGTCCTACCCAGGCCAGTTTGTGTAGAGAGTCTGAATAAAGATTGATGAAAGGCTGAATAAAGACCAATAAAGACTCAAGTTTCCGTTATAATGGGGCCAAAATTTGGAATAACTTACCCAGCGAAGTGCACAATCTAAATTCCCTCGCAACCTTTAAAAGAAGAATTCGTTCTCCTTTACCAGATCCACACAGCAATCATGGAAACCAGTATCTGTAAATGTCTTTTTAACACAGTTTTTAAATATGTTTATAGTGTTACACTGATTATTTTACTGTTATTTTTTAAATAAAGTATGTTGTATCGTCTCGTACCATAGTACCTGACCATTTTGATGTATTGATGGGTTGTTATCGAATAGCCTTAACTCCACAACTTGTCAAGACAAGGGTAATTTTGAGTCGTGTACAAGGGAAGAATTCAAGAAAAGATTTGTGTACTTGGGCTGATTTTCTTCACAGTAGTGATTAGTATTAAACCATTGTTGGTTCGGATTGGGCTAGAAAACTTCTTTGGTCACTGGAATCATAAGAACTCGCATGGAGGATTTGCTCAATTAAGGTAAAATTGGAAGGAAGGAAAAATTTGAAGAATTACGGTGGGTGAATGTTTGTCACTTTCTGTAATAACTGATGTCCACAAACTTACAAAGAGCAAAATTTAAAACTTTTTGATCAACAAAAGAGACAGAAACCTATTTTATTTGCTGTGTGTATGTGTTTTGGGATGAACAGTGACCAGTTTTTGAAATATATTTCATATAGTTTATGCTGTCCTTCAGTAGCATTTCCTAAAATAGTAAAAGCTAAAAGCTAAAATTCAGAAGAGGCCTAGAGATACTGTAGAGATTTGAAATTACTAAAAGTTCTTAAAAGTTCTGATTACAAAGTTCGGAACTTTTGCCGGTCTACGGCATCGTTTGAATTTTAGCTTTTAGCTTTCACTATTTCATACCCATGTTTTAATTTCCAAAATAAGTAATCTTACCATATTGCTTATATAGGTTTGAGTTAAGTAACAAATGGCTAGTATTTACTTTTAAACGGGGCATTACGGTAGACACAAGTTTTATTGTAGTTCAGATGGGTTGAAGCCATTTTACAGAACATCTTAATTCTTTAAAGTCAGAAGAACACCCCCTCGAAGCCACAGATGATCAGTAATGCTCTGACAGTAGACAGTCGACAAGGAGTCTTCTCCCATTTGCGGAGTAATGTTGTTTTCTCTTAGCTATTTCAGTACTGGAACTTTTACTTATCATAGTGTTTAAGCAAAGTAAAAGAGCTGGTAGTGTCTACCATGTTGCTTAACAGGTTTTCTTGATGGTAATCTTTACATCGACCATAAAGGGATGGACAGAAAACTGAA
The DNA here is from genome assembly GCA_026413305.1 of Hydrozoanthus tunicans. NCBI lineage: Eukaryota > Metazoa > Cnidaria > Anthozoa > Zoantharia > Hydrozoanthidae > Hydrozoanthus > Hydrozoanthus tunicans. Next base: position 121 of record JAOBAT010094971.1, on the reverse strand, counting down.
TGCAGCAACAAGCAATGTTATCATGGCAGGCTCTCAAGTGATCTTACTTTTCCTACTATTTCCTACTTTTTTTACCTTTCTCCTAGTATTCCTACTTTTGTCTTGAAATTCCTACTATTTC